>APFE031362594.1:48147-144527 GCA_000404065.3 Pinus taeda
AATACTAAAAATAATAAAAATTATATAGAAATAAAAAGAGCTCAATACCGAGGAGGGGGCAGAAAAACCGACTAAGAAGAGAGTGTTGGAATCCAGCACCTACTGATTTTCCAGCCAACATCTCTATTGAGATTGTTCGGCCTCTTTTCAATCTCGATAGCTTCCCTACATTTACGATGATGGAACTGAGCAACTTTGGCAACAACCTTGGCCTCCTCAATACACACCTGATGCTTGGTCTTTTCTACATGCTCTGCTAACGCCGAAGACATGGATTTCCCATGTCTTAGGTCGGCCGCATGTTCGCAGATCCTTTGATGGATGGAGCGCCCTGTTTCCCCAATATAGGGGGTTCCACATAAACAAGGGATCAAGTAGACACCCTTCATGTCCTTAGGGTTAACAGGATCTTTCACCGATGTTAGGGAATTGTGAATGGTGTTGAGGGGCCTAAAGGTTGAGGGAATATCATACCTTTTAAAGATCCGAGCGATCTTGTCCGTGGTTCCTTGGACATAGGGAAGATGGACACCTAGACGTCGCTCCTTAGGCTCTTTCCTAATTAACACACTTTTTGAGGCTTTATGGAAAGCCTTCTGACCTAGGCGCCTACTATATCCATTCTCCGCAAAGACATTAAGGAGATGGGATCTCTCCTTATCGAAGCTCTCACAATCAGAGATCCTGAGGGCACGAGTAACGAGGGATACAAGCCTGCTCAAAAGTCTATCACAATGGTTTAACCATTTCTAAGTCTTATTTCTAAGTACTTATAGGAAAATATTACATCTAAGATCACATTTCGAACTAATACATATACAAAATAATGTATGTTTGAAAACACATATATGTCTAAATATAGAGAAACAATAGGAAAATAAAATTTCTTAAGCTATCTTGCACTAAATTCAAGGCTGCTACTGATGGCTGGGCCTAAAAAGCTACTATTTTTTTAATTTTTTTATATTATTATTATATGTTCACTTCTTCCTCTAAACATACTTGTTGTTGCTGAAAACTTCAAAATTACTGTTGTAAAACATGTTTGCTAATTCAATTAATGAGTAAACATGTTAGGCCCCTATACTACTAGTGTAACCCCTTATTATTATTAGTATAACCCCCTTATTATATTGACGTACCCATATACTGCCCGTATTGTTACTATTGTGCCCCATAGAAGCCCACTATTGTTATTATTGTGGCTTTATATTATTATTGTTAGGTCGGTTGGCTTATATTGTGGCTCCTTAGATTCCTATATATAGAAAGGAGGTTTTGTCATTTGTATCATCCAAGAATTGTTCATTTATGTAATGTAAAGGAGGTTGCCCCCTCGAAGAGGCTGAGTTCTAAGGCGTGGATCTATCTTTTCTATCTTTTTCTTGAGCTGGTTTCATAACATTTGGTATCAGAGCTTTGATTCTAGGGTTTTGTTGCTCCAAACAGGTCATTGTGGCATTTTCGCTATAACTTTTTTCTGCAACATTTCAGAAGTTGCAAAAAAACCCATTTGATAAAGAAATTGCACTAAATCTCGGGACCGAATTTTAGATCTTTTTGCACTATTTTTGCAGAGATATGATTTGAGGAAGTTGGTCTTTTTGCAGACTCCTGAATTACATTCCAAAAAGGTGACCTATGGAAAATCATCATAACTTTTTCTCTGAGCATTGGATTGAAATTTCATAACAAGGTGCAGAAAGAGGACGAACTGTAGTTTCTTCTATATATTGTTCATAGCTAAAGGTCAAAACAGTGACTCAGGCACGTCGTACAAGTTCGCTCTACTGAAATAGTCTATAATTAGGTCACTATGGGAGATTTCGCATAACTCTTCCTTGGAGAATCCAATTTGGATGAGACGGGTGGCATTGGAAAGCAGACACAGAGGGCTACTGTAGGTCATAATTTTATATCTTAAGGATCTAAAAGTACAGAGTTATAGTTGTTTCAAGATCGAGCTCCTAAAATCAAGAAAAAGCAAGATGAGGAAGTTTGATGGCAAGGATCCAGTAAATTGGATACTTCAAATGGAGCAATATTTTGATCTACATTGTGTACCAGTATTACAAAAGGTATGCATTGCATCTTCATATTTAGAACTGGATCAATTTTTATGGTATAAAGGGCTTTGTTCTCGTAAATGACTTGTTACGTGGTCAATTCTCATGGAGGAAATGATAGCACATTATGAGGATACAAAGAGCAACACCTTCTTTACAGCAACACCACAACAATTGGAAAGAGTAAAAGGGCTTTGTGACATCTTGGAAAGTAAAATTATGGAAACAAGGAAGTCTACCCCTCACAGCTATAAAGATGGAAGTGTTGTTTCTCCTATCATTCCACAACCTACAAGGGTTACACCACAACAATTGGAAGAAAAAAGAGAAAAAGGGCTTTGTTACAATTGTGATAGCAAATACAATAAAGGTCATAAGTGTGCTGAGAAGAAATTATTTTACATAGAGTATGAAGAGGAGGAAGAAAAGGATCAAGATACATCAAAAGAAGAGGATATACGGCAAGACCCAACCCGAGAGATAGAAGAAATGAATGAGACCATATATTGTAAAGCATTGGCATGAATTACCACTCCTCAACCTATCAATTTAGAAGGACATATCAAGAAGAAAAATGTTCAAGAAGTGAAAGATCACATCGAGCATAAAGAAATGAATCCAACCATATCTTGTAAAGGATTCAAAGAAATTAACACTACTCAAACCCTAAAGATAGAGGGACATATCAAGAAGAAAAAGGTTCAAGCAGTGAAAGATCACATCGAGCAT
Source organism: Pinus taeda (assembly GCA_000404065.3). Lineage (NCBI taxonomy): Eukaryota > Viridiplantae > Streptophyta > Pinopsida > Pinales > Pinaceae > Pinus > Pinus taeda. Next base: position 50,943 of record APFE031362594.1, read on the forward strand.
CAACAACAAGTTCTCCAACTTTTAAAGGATAACGCCACTTTGGTGTAAAATCGAATGAAACAACAGGTAGATAACATCGTAGTTAAAAATGTTTTGATGTAGGTGGTTCGGTATTTTTAATGCTACATCTCAAGAAAGCTATTTATGAGAAGAAATGTTGGCAATACTACATGCATTTAAAAAATGGCAACCTTACTTAATGGGAAGACACTTCAAGGTAAAAATTGATCATGATAGTCTTAAATACTTTTTAGACCAACTATTATCCTTAGAAGAACAGAAAAAATGTCTCACAAATATTTTGGGTTATGAATTTGACATCATCTATAGAAAATAGATCAAAATTTTGTTGTATATGCACTCTCAAGAAAGGATGAGGATGTGGAAGCATTGTTCTGTGCTATTTCTATTATCCAACTAGATTGGATAAATGAAGCAAGGGATGAATGGAAGGAGGATGAAGAAGTATGTCCACTTATTCAAAAGTTGCAAAAGATCCCAATTCAAACAATATTGCCATAATTGAAGAGGAAGGAAAAATCATATTGGAACGTAGAGAAGTCACAGAAACAAGAACTCGACAGCTACGAAATCAATCAATTTCAGAGTATGTCATCAAGTGGAAGAACTTACCCGCTGAAGATTCCACATCGGAGGACAAGAAGTTTATATAGAAGCATCAAGAACTACTCAAGCGATGAGGACAACACTTTTTGAAGGAGAGGGGCATGTTAGGCCCCTATACTACTAGTGTAACCCCTTATTATTATTAGTACAACCCCCTTATTATATTGACATAACCATGTAGTGCCCATATTGTTACTATTGTGCCCCATAGAAGCCCACAATTGTTATTATTGTGGCTTTATATTATTATTGTTAGGTCGGCTGGGTTATATTGTGGCTCCTTAGACTCCTATATATAGAAAGGAGGTTTTGTCATTTGTATCATCCAAGAATTGTTCATTTATGTAATGTAAAGGAGGTTGCCCTCTCGAAGAGGCTGAATTCTAAGGAGTGGATCTACCTTTTCTCTCTTTTTCTTAAGCTGGTTTCATAACAAAACATATTTCTCCCATATTTCCTCATCTAGAATGGTGGTTCTGATTAATTTTTTGTAAGTATCATCGACTTCAATGTGCTTCTGGAAAGTGGATTTGACTACAAAAAAAATGTTTGATTTCATGCTGAATCAACAAATCAAAATTCAAACCCTCAATGAGAGCCTTGCCTGTAATAGTCCCTCTAGTCTTGCAAATTTTTTATTTGACTTTCATTATTGAATACAACATTCGATGGTATTCTTCAAGAGTAATCACCTTATCTTGAATTCCCCATAAATGTGGTAGTCCATTTTGATGCACCACATTAAATTTTCTAGGAAACTTTTGGAGGTTGGCTTTTAAATTGTGGCACTGGTTTTCAAGTTGCAGCATTAAATTCCTTTTGAAGTAAATATTTCTAACCTCTAGAATTATTTTAGTTTTTTCATATATGTCATATTCTTCAAGCTCTTATTTTGTTTCTGAATTCAAAATCTTGACTAATGTGGTCGCATCTCCTAAATTGTTAGCCAATTGTTTCTTAACTTCTACTATTATTTCCTTTGATTTTTCTAACAATGTTTTGTGTTCCAACAAAATTTCAATTGATGGACACAAATCTGTCATGGACTCATTTATGTCTTGCCATATGTTTTATTTGGCTTATGCAAGTGTTTGAGCAATTGTTGATTCATTTTCCAAAGTGTCTATTCTTTGAGTCAACCTCTGACTCTTTTGGATTTCTGCCACATATGCATTGTCAGCTTAATTTTTTATTCTTGGAGATTGTGAAGTTGTGCTTTCAATTTCTCAATTTCTTGTCCCTTGAATGATAGATCTCACATGGACTTCGCTAGATCATTTGTTTAATCAAAGGACAATATTTCTTCTGTTGTAGTAGTTGCTAAAGTGGAAGCCCCTGTTGTTGAAATACCTGTAATTTGAACTGCTGCTTGAGTTTCTTGTTTGTCTTTCTCCTTTAATAAAGTATCTAATTCTATCTCCATCTTTTATATATGTGTGTTATGTTCAATTATAATTTTTAACATGTCCTCTTTTTACTTCTCGATCTCTTTAGTCTGAGTATCTTTAGTAGTAGGAAGTTTTAATTGTTTTTCAATGCCTGAATGCCAACATTTTTCCTCTTAATCATTTCCTTGGCAACTTTAAAATTGATGGGATCATATCCCAATTTAATTACTAGATCCCCGAGATATTTTATCTTAGTATCCTTTTCTAGAGAAGAAATTTTTTCCATCTTTAGCTGGGATTGAATATTACTCAATGAAACCTACAACTTAGATTTTTCCATGGTTGAACTGGTTAAAGTTGAATATATCGTTTCCCCATCTTGTTTATCTAAATAAATCTGGTAAATAGGATGAACCTCCTTTCTATCAAAGGAAAATATTGATTTATTATAGTATTTATTAGTGTTGGGAAATGGAATTTTAGGTTCAAGGAATGCCATCTACATCAACCCTTTTTTAGTATCAAAGGAAAAAAGTAATCTGTGTTGAGAAGCTGAAGTTTGTTTCCAGAACTTTGTATAAGTGGTAGCCTTTAATACTTCATTTTTCCTTTTGACTTCCTTGTACCAAGAAAAAATGCTTGGTTCAGTCTAACCATGGACTAATTCTCCTATTTGGGATGTTTTCAATGGTTCTTGAGAATTTGAAGATGTTGGTGACCATCTAGAATTTTTTCTCAATTCAAGAAAAGGTAGTAACATGAGGGCCTATCAAGATTACTGTAGTATGTGTTTTCTTCTGGAAAGGCATACTCAAGAGGATTCTCTTTATTCTTCTTGTACATCACAACATTTGTTTGCTGAATTTTTGTAACTAAAGGGGAAATAGTTTCCTTTACTCTATTTTCATATTTTTCTTAGGGAACTGGAGTCTAAGATGCTGTAGGAGTAAAATGTTGTTCTTCTGCTTTCTACAACGTGTTCTCTTGCCATTCCTCCTAATTCATATACTCCTCAATCGGAGTAGTTTTATGTTCTACTTGTAGCTTGGAAATGATATGCAAGGGATCATAAGACCAGGAAAAACTCAGCCTAAATTTCATTTCCTTTAGGAGAAGATCTGCATCCTTTTCTCTTGTTCTGTCATTAGATATGAAAGGTCAAACTTGAGTTTTCATTTTATATTGGAAATTTTTCTTAGTTGGCAAAAAATGCAAGTCATCCATATTTATCATATGCCTGATGTATTCAAGTGAAAAAATTATGATAGGTACAAACATTCGCAACCTGTATGGAGGAAGCTCACAACCATATACTCTAATCTTTGTATAATTTGGGGATAGATATCAATATCTTGTATTTCTTTGTTCACTACGATAAAAAAATCCTTTTAACTTCAGGAGAAATTTTAGGGATTAGATCACTATTAAGTAAATATGAAACTGTGTATAAAAATTGTCCTATGTAGTCATTGAAAGAGAATTCATTTGTATTTCTCCCAACCAATGAGGTCGAATGAATCATAGATTGCGGGCTTCCCTATTCATCTAACTTTTTTAGTGTAATTGAAAATATTTCTGATTGAAAAAAAAAAAAAACAAGTATACAGTGATTGATGCATGTTTGAAGGCTCCTTCTATAGAAAAATCCATGAAATGATCATGGATAGTCTGTGCTAAGAACTCACTGTAACTGAAGATAATAAAAGGTTTCACATTTTTAGAAAATACTGTCAAAAACTTTGTGATAATGTCATCAACCCATTGGTTATATTCATAATCTAGAAAATAGGAAATTATTGAAATGATTTGTTTGGTAATCTTAGGAAACGTTGAATCTAGGTATGGTGGATTATTTCTAGGTGATTCAGCATTTTTCAGGGAGAAAAATCATAAAAATCTTAGCTCGTTGAGGGAAGGTAATATTTTTGTAGAGATCCATGAGGGATTCTATAGAAAAAGGATGTGATAGAGTTGAGGGTTCAATCTGTAACATTTGAAAAATGGATTGGGTTGTAACTGTAAACATAATGTCATTGTTTTGTGGAAAAACAACCCTTTGGCTCCGAATATACCTAAAATGACACCATGACACGAATTCGGGGTTGGGGTGAGTTTGTAGAAATATGAATTGAGGTAGGAAAGAATATCACAAACTCAATTCATCACTGAGTTCAACAAATTGAAGTTTCATCCAGTTATGTAACTCATAAAAATAAAATTCATACTATGTCTCTAAAATATTGTATTCTTCGTCTACTAATGGAAAATGGTGCAGCTCTATCATAGGCGCAAGCATGGGGTTTTCCTCAGTCATCTTGGATTTTACCTTCGAAGAAGACATTGGAAAGAATACGAGGGCAGGAAATCATGGTTACCCGGTAATTGGTCAGCTTGTAGGTGTTGTACGCTAGGTCATTCTATTTAGGTTGTACTAGAGCTTGGTACACAACTTTCCATAATAGAATGCGTAAAGCTGCAATAGGACAACTACGGGTTTATTATATAAAGAGGGGAATTAACCGTTTATGGGATTTGATATGGGCATGGTGTATTTATGGCAGAAATGACTACAATTGGATAAGGGCTTCAAAATTATGTAACGGGAAGCAGACAGGTGGCAACAGCAAATTGTATATGGTAGAAGGGGAAATGGTCAAAATATGCATGGGCCATTTTGGCAACTCTTGCTGGCAGATTTCGCAGGGGTGGTGGTGGTAGGTTGTTTTCAAAGGGGGGAGGGCAGTTCTGAACTACCTCTATGCTCGACACATTGCATATATGGTTTCATTAAAACTGCTTTCTGGACACCCCCCTAGTTAAATGTTGAGAGGCCAAGGGGGCCGAACCACCTTCCCCACCATTGACCGAGGGAAGAAGATCATGGTGGTTGGCTATTGCGCCCGCGATATCACAATACAACAAATATATCATTTCCATTTAAAACATTATTACAACTTTACCAAATACATATAAAAACCAAATAATCAAATATCCAAAGTTTTAATTTAACAAAATTTAACTTTTTTGAATCTGATAGTGACATTTAAATGTGCATCGCTAATTTTATTCTTTTTCTAGGGATTTCATTTATTTATTTTTTAGTTTTCTCAATATATTTCATTTTTTAAATTTTATTTTTCTTATCCCTTTTCATTTTCTTTCTTTTTTATTTCTTATTTTATTTTTTGACATATAAATATAAAGATGCAGAATAATGCTACAACATCGGCTCCATCTGGGGACTGCATTTCCTATGACATGCAGAGAACATGCAAATCCATGTGCCTTCTCCTTGCGCTATGGAGTCTTTGCTGTGAAGATCACACTTGCCATGAAAATGTAAATAAAATCAGAAGTGTGAAATGAATTATCGTTGTAAGCTCTGTCAATACTGAATATAGTGCTTTAGATATTGTCCATTGACAGGCAATGAAGGATACCTCCCTTCTAGGTTCTACAAAATGAAAGTATTGTTTCCTTTCGCGTTTGTAATGTTGAACGGCCCTAACCATAGATTATCAAATTTACCATGTTTTCTCTTTTATTTTGTTCAGGAATCCCATTTCAAAACTAAATCTCCTTCTCTAAAATCTCTTTCTCCAGCTTTCCTATCAAACAAACTTTTCATTTTGTTATGATATTGATAAAGTTTGTACTGAACTTCATCTTTATATTCATTTAATTCTATAATCTGATTGATTCTTCCAGAAAAATCTTCAGGTTTTTCATTTTACTCTTGTACAAATCACATAATAGGGAAAGCTAACTGTGTAGGAAGAATAGCCTCAGTTCCATAGATAAGCTGAAAAGGGGAATTAACTTTTTCTCTTTTCTATAAAATTTTGTTGGCCCAAACTACATACTTGAGATGACTGTCGCAATTTCTCTTATGATCTTCAAGTACCTTTTTGATGACTTTTACAATACTCCTATTAGATGAATCTTCCATTCCATTTCCTTGAGGGTAGTATGGAGTAGAATTATGCAATAGGAACTTATATTTTTGGAAAAATTCTATCATTTTAACACTACTAAATTCTTGTGCATTATCTATGATCATCTCCTGAGATCATCCAAATCTAGATAATATATTTTCCTCAATAAATTTAATCACAATAGTATTTGTAGCATTTTTGACCAGGATATTCTACGGACATTGTAAAGTAATATCTGTAATTAAGTTCCATATGTGTTGATTACTAGATGTTGGATGTACCTCTCCAACGAAATCAAGTCTCCATTGTAATAAAGGTGCCTGAATCAAAACTCGAAGAAAGGGGAGTGTTGCTAATCTTTATTTACCAATAAAAATTCAGCACGGAATGCAACTTATCACTTTTTCTCCAACCTGTGAAAGCTACTTTGGCCAATAGAAACCTGCTCTCAAAATATTGTGTGTTATTTCTCTCCAAGCATAATGACCCCAACATATTCCTTTATGAAATTGATCTATAACTCCTTCTGTTTCAATCTCAGTTACGCATAGAAGTAAGATGTTTAACAGATCTTTCCAATAAAGGTTAGAATTGATAATATAATACTTCATAGCCTTTAATTTAAGAGTTTTGCATTGATTTCCTGTGAAACAAGGAGGATATTCAAAATCACAAAGAAAGATTACAATATCAGCATACCATTCAAATAACAATAACTTATCCTCAATATGAAGTGGAAGAGGAAGTAAATATGTAGAAGAAGAAGGTTATTGTGGATTCTTCTCTGGTGAACTAGAGGAAGGTTCTTATTGATTCTTATCTCATGATATGTGCATGATGGTGCTTATTCCAAGAGATTTACAATTAGATTCAACCAATAACTTGGCTAAACCCTCTCCTTTTACCATCTTAGTGGATTTGATGTCTAGATCAAATTCAATAATTTTAGTTACCCATCTCCCTCTCCTAGCATTTGAATCAAGTTGGGTTAAAATAAATTTGACAGCATTGTTTAGGACATAGGCAATAATAGGGGAATGAAGGGCATACGTTCTGAAAGATTTTAAGGGTATAGGCTTGTTTTGCAATGACGTCATATTTTAGCTTTGCATCTCTCATAAGTTTATTAAAGAAGGCAATTGCTTTGTCATCCTGGTTATCATTTTTTTGCAGTAAATGAGCAGCTAAAGTGGTGTGGGAGGAAAAAGAGAATATTGAAGGGTTTTTTATAACTAGGGACGACTAGTACTGGGGCTTCAGAAATGACCTTCTTTATTTTTGTAAATTCATATCTAGCCTACATTGTCCATTTAATCTCATGTTTTTTCTTCAACATATTACTAATATCTTTAATAATTTCAACATAGTTTGGTATAAATGTCCTTAGAAATTAATCTTACCTAGAAAGGCTTGAATTTCCTTTTTATTTCTGGGGATACCAATTACCTCAATAGTTGAGACATGTTTTGGATAAATTACCACTCCATATTTTGAGATGATGTAACTTTCCTTCTTTTCTGGAAAACGTGGATTTTTTTGGGTTGGGCAAGACTCTGAATTTTTTGCACCTGTCAAAAACTTTTGTCAAGTGCTTTAAATTCTTTTTATCAGAGTTTAAAAATACCGTTAGATCATCCAAATAAATAACAATAAACTTGTTGATTTTACCAAAAAAAGCTAAATCCATTGCTCTTTGAAATGTTTCTGCTGCATTGGTTAAGCTAAATGGCATCCTAGCATACATGAATGTACCCTAGGGAGTTGTGAATATTGTTATTTCTTTGTCTTTTGGAGCTACCAAAATTTGGTTGTATCTAGAGAAACCATCTAGCCTGGAACTTATATTAGAGCCTGAAACTCATTGTAGTAATTGATTCATTTTAGGCAATGGATAATTTTCTTTTAAGGATGATTTGTTTAGATTCCTAAAATCCACAAACACTCTAATTTCACCATTATTTTTCTTACAAGAACTAAATTTCAACCCACTCAAAAAATATAAGAGGAACAATAATCTTAGCATCCAACCATTTCTTTAGTTCTTTTTCTACTGTCGAAAGAAAAATTGCAGTAATTCTTCTAAATTTCTATTGGAATGGTTTGTCTTATGTTTTTAAAGGAACTTTATGCTCAATAAGATTTGTATCACAAGTTTTGAGCTCATGATAGGACCAGGAAAATACATCTTTATAATGCTTTAAGAGATTGATATACTTTTCTTTTATATCCTTGTGTAAGGATGTTGGAATTTTCACATTCTTCATTTCTTGATCAGTTCCAATGTGACAGTCCTCTACATCCTCTTCGGGTGGGTTTAATAATGATTATTTATAACATCATTATGATTAAAAAGCCTTTCAAGAGGGATTAGAACCTTGGGAATGTAATTGTTTGGAAATTGGAGGATATAATGATCATTTATGTTGTTACTAAATTGTGAGGATTCATTTTCATGAGTTGATTTATGATCAATAATTTGTTCTTCTTCAATTTGGAAAGTTGAAAAATCATCAATTGCCTAAAATAGACTCTTCAATTGTTCATCATCTCTAAACACTTGCAAGTGTTTAAGATTGTCAGGGATTGAAGGCCTACATTTTTCCTGAATTTGATATTGGAGTTGTATTGGATCATGAGTTTTAAAGGAGCTTGCAAAGATTGCTAAAGAGTGCATAAATGTTCGCATCTCTTGGGATTGTTGTGATGTTAAAAGCTTGGAAATAGTTTTCTACAGAATCCCATACCTCATTTCGGTAAGATCTATGTCTGGATGTTTTTCTTAGCATAGATTCCTTACTTGTTTGACAATTAATTCTTAGTGACTAAAAACACGTAAATTTTGAACTTTTAGACTTTTAGCTAATTCAACGCCTAGAAGCAGGGCTTCATATTCTTCTACATTATTAGTAACATCGAATTCTAACTTAAAGGACTAGATTATGTTTTATTTATCTGGAGAAATTAATATAATTCTTGCTACAGGCCATCTTTACAAAAAGCCTCATGAAAGTATAACTTCCACACATCATTGTTTATACATTTAAGTTTGTTCACTATATTTTCAATGCTAAGATGGGAATTTTGGAGATCATTAGATGACATAGTGAAGCATTCAAAATCATAATCAACATCATACATCAGATGATTTATTGCTTGCTCAGCCCTACAATTAATGTTAATGAATCTTACCTCTTTGTATAACCTAAGATGTTCACCCCCATATACAGGGATAATAGCATAGGACTACCCATCTACATATTTCCTCCTAATTTGGCACATCATGATCTTGATAACAACATTCTAAATTTGGGAGGCATATATGTGACTACAATGTCTAGTACTACACTTTTTATAGGGAGCTGTGTTAAAGTTACAACTACGTATTTTATCAGTCTGAGATAAGGAACTTTCTTGGATTCAATTATGTACAAATCATCATAAGGTCCAGTAATTTGTAATTGAAATTGATCCATAATTACTTTGGGCATCAAATTGTGAGAGGTCCAAGAATCTAGCATAAAGTTGTATAGAAGAAAACCATGAACTTTGAGAGTGACATAAAAGGGAGGAATGTTCTCATTAATCATGTGAAAACTAGGACCAAAAACCATTGACGGTTTTTCATGCTGTAAATTGATCACGCCCCTCTTAGCATATATACTCGAGGATTGGATCCACTTTGATAGTTGGTTTTTATATCCTAGGTTTTTGGAGAGATTAGATAGTGGAACATGGATTTTATCTCTCTAACTCTTTTTCTAGATTGGAAACTGTTGGAAGAATTTTCTCAAAAGTATTATGTTCATTGGTTTGAGTTGATGGCTGAATTATAGTTGTTTGGGCTTCAATAGTTTTTACTGGAGGCTCATTGGTTGTAACAGTCTTGGATTGCCTACTAGGGCTTGGTGTAGGCATAAAGTCATACATTCTATTTAATTTAGCTATTATAAATTCTGAGAAGACCTGATATTTAGAAACCTATGAAGTTTCTTGGTTTTGAATTAAAGCTTGATCATTGGAATCTAGAATTATAACATTCTATTGTGATTAATCATCAAAATAATTTATGTCATTAGTAACTAATGTTCCACTTTCTTGAAGTTCTTGATCATCAACCATCAATGGTGATTGAGTTGTTGATCAAGGTTGGGTCTTTGTAAGATCTGTGGCTAGAAAGGTATTTTATACTGAGCCTAAGGTCTATTTGATGTTTTTTGAACTATTCTTGGTTGTGTTTCAATATTTGAAATATTTCTATGTAAGGAAGTGATTTCATCAATTTTATGATCCTCAGTTTTGATTTTAGAAGAAGAGTCTCCTTCTTCCCTAGCTTTCATTTTCCTTTCATCCTTTTTAGCCTTTACTTTGAGTTTGGTTGAGGCTGATCTATTTCCCTCCAACTCAATAGAATTGGTTTGCATGTATGCTACGGTGACAAAAGTTCTTTCTGTGAGAATAACTGCAAAGTCATCATCAAATCCTTTAGAGAAATTGACTTTGGTAGTATCCACCAGTGGTTTATAGACTGGTGGCATTTTATTGTAAATTTTGCTAAATCGTTTTATAAAATCGGCCACAAGTTTTCCAAGATTCTTTTTAGTCCATCAAATTCAATTAGATAATAAACTAGATCCTTTTTAACACCCCATTGGTTTTTAAAACTAGTAACTAATTCACTCCAAGAAAGGATTGAATTAGCTCATAATTGTCTAAACCAAATTCTAACATTGCCTTCAAGAGATTGAACAAACAATCTCATGTAGACATATCCATGCTCTATATTCATGTTATCAACAAAGTCTAAGAAAGCTTCGAAATGATATTCAACAGACAAACTATTTTCACCATTGAATCTAGGTAAGTGCTTCAGATATCCATCTGGGAAATTATTTAACTGATTGGGAAGAACTAAGGGTGCATAGTGAGGCTTAATGATGGGTTGGATACCATCCATTTTATTAGATGAAAATGGGGAATGGGAGTTGTAGGGGGTGAAGATAAGCTAGAAGAATTTATGTAAGTTTTTATTTTTCTTGGTGTCTGTATAACTAATTTCTATTCTTCACGAGAAAACTTTCCTTAATTAATAAAAAAAGGATTTTGTGTAAACCAAACAATTTTCCTCAAAGCCAGCAAAAGCAGATAGGTAAGTGTGGAGTACTGAAGAAATAAAATCACTAGGTTTTAATTTTGTTAATTCTATACCTAATTCTTTTTCTGATCTAGGAGATTCTGAAAGAGGTTTGTGAATTTGATAAGATTCTAACTGGTAAACAAGGAGATATTACTACAAATCAACTCCTTTAGATAGCAGTTATAACACTTGTGGTGGTAGATTTGATAGTTTAGGAGGAATTCGAACAGGTCTAGAAGGATCAGTTTCAAAAAAAAATTCAGATGGATGAATGATAGAAAATAGCAGCTTTTAGTCTTTGTCTTTGAGACGAAATTCTTACCAGTATCTCAAGATATAATAGTGGAGAATAAAGTTGTGGATCTAAGAGATACCAAGTGTGTCTACCTGAATCTAGTTTATTTTTTTGTGCAATCACTAAGTGAATGATTTTAACATACTAACCTTTTATTCACCATTAAAAGGTAAGATTTAATCATTGTCCGAGGGAAAATAACTCAAGAATTTCGTTCCCCAGCAATGCTGACAGTTTGATATTGTACCTCTGTAGATAATTCTAGGTTAGTAATTATGCCAGAGCATCTAAAATGTTTTGTTGTTTTTTTAAATTTTTTTGGATGACCAAAGCACTAAACTACTTGAATAGGTGCAATTCTTAATTACTTATGATTAAATAGAAGGGTTGATTCTTCACCTCTAGACACTAATTAAGATTTGATTTAGATGTGCAAGGTTGAAACTTTAAAACTATATGGTTTGATAGACATCAAATAGATTATCTAACCATCATATACAGTGGATGCATGTAAAATAATTTTATAGCCAAACAATATATATTAATAAACTTAAGGGAAGATCACAATTTATTGATGTAGAGGAGTTAAATCAAACATATAGTTTAATCAAGTAATATCTATAATAGATTATAAATTCATGGGGGATTTCAAACAAATTGAAACTCAATATTATCTTACCCAAAACTCCCATAAACTTTAAAACATATGCAGATAAAACAAAGTAAAAATAATAACAAATAAAGACTTATAGGAACAGAATTTGTTTTGAAATGAATCCAAAATCCTTTTATTATTTCATAAATAACTTTGAAGGATACAAGTCTGCTCAAAAGTCTACCACAATCGTTCAACCATTTCTAAGTCTTATTTCTAAGTGCTTAAAGAAAAATATTACATCTGAGATCGGATTCAAAACTAAATACATTTACAAAATAATATATGTTTTTAAAAAACAAATATTTCTAAATATAGAGAAAAAATAGGAAAATGAAATTGTTTAAGCTATCTCGCACTGAATTCAATGTGGTTTTGATGACTAGGCCTAAAAATTTCTTGTTTTGTTTTCCTTTTTCTAATTATCTGTTCACTTATTCCTTTAAAGATGCTTGTTGTTGCTGAAAAACTAAAAAATATTGTTGTAAAACCTATTTTCTAATTCAATCAATGATTAAACATATTTTCTCCCATCTTTGCCCATCTAGAATTGTGGCTTTGATTAAGTTTCTATAACTCTTACTAACTTTAGCGTGCTTCTTGAGAGTGGGTTTGACTACAAACAAATGTTTGATTTCATGATGAACCAATATGTCAAAATTCAAACCCTCAATGAAATACTTCCCTATAATAGTCCCTCTAATCTTGGAAACTTGTGCTTTGTCATTGGGCATTGAATACAACCTTCACTAGTATTCTTCAACAGTAATTAGCTTACCTCTAATTCCCCTTAAACATGGAAGTCCCTTTTGATGCAGCACATTAAATTTTCTATGAAAATTTTGGAGGTTGGCTTCTAAATTGTGGCATTTGTTTTCAAGTTGCAATATCAAATTCCTTTTGATGTGAATCTTTCTAACCTCTAGAATTGTTTCATTTCTGTCATATATGTCAATTCTTCAATCTCTTCTTTTTTGTTTGAATTCAAAATACTGACTAATGTTGTTGCATCTCCTGGTTTGTTAACCATTCTTTCTTAACTTCTCTTATTAATTCCTTTCATTTTTCTAATAATGTTTCCTGTTTAAACAAAATTTCATTTGATGATCACAAATATGTCATCGATTCATTTATATCTTGTAATATGTTTTTGTTGGCCTGTACAAGTTTTGAGCAATTTCCGATTCATTTTCCATACTGTCAATACTTTGAGTCAACCTATGGCTCTTTTAGATTTCTACCACATATGAATTTTCGATCTTAATTTTCTGTTATTGGAGGTTGTGCAGTTGTGCTTTCAATTTCTCAATTTATTATCTCTTTCATGATATATCTCCCTTGGCCTTGGCTAGATCAGTTGTTGAATCAGTGGACTATATTTCTTCTATTGTACTAGTTGTTGAAGTGGAAGCCCCTGCTATTAAAGTACTTGTAATTGGAATTGCTACTAAAGGAATAACTGCTACTTTAGTTGCTTCTTGTTATTTCTCCTTTAACAAAGTCTCTAATTCTATCTCCATGTTTTGTATATGTGTGTTATGTTCAATTATAATTTTGAACCTGTACTCTTTTTCCTTCTCTAGTTCACCGATCTCTTTAGTTTGATGATATTCAGTAGTAGGACATTTTAATTGTTTTCTCAATGACAAAATATCAACATTTTCCCTCTTAATCATTTCCTCAGCAACTTTAACATCGTGGGGATGATATCCCAATTTAGTTACTAGATCCTCCAAATATTTTATCTTAGCATCCCTTGCTAGAGAAGAAATACTTTCCATCTTTAGCTGGGACTGAATATTACTCAATGAAACCTACAACTTAGATTTTTCCATGGATGAAATGGTTAAAGTTGAATAGATCATTTCCCCATCTTGTTTATGTAAATTAATTTAGTCAATAGGATGAATCTCCTTTGTGTCAAAGGAAAAGATTGATTTCTTATAGTCTTTAATGGTCTTGGGAAATGGGATTTTCGGTTCAAGGAATCCCATTTGCATCGTCTCTTTTTCAGTATCAAAGGAAGAAGGTAATTTGTGCTGAGAAGCTAAAAATTGTTTCTAGAATTACATATAAGTGGTAGCCCTTAATGCTTCATTCTTCCTTTTTATTTCCTTGTACCAAGAAAACATGCTTGGTTCAGTCTAACGATGGGCTAATACTCCTATTTGGGATGTTTCCAATATTTCTTAAGAAGCTAATGATGTTGGTGACCGTGTAGAAATTTCTTCAATTCGAGGAAAGGTAGTAACATGAGGGCCTGTCAAGACTACTATAGTTTGTGTGCTTTATTCTAGAAAAGAGTCCTCAGGATGATTCCTTTTCTTCTTCTTGTACCTCAGAAAATTTGTTTGCCGAATTTCTATAACTGAAGGGGAAATAGTTTCCTTTACTAACTTTGCATGTATTTCTTAGGGAACTAGAGTCTGAGATGATGTAGGAGAAAAATGTTTCTCTTATGATTCCTGCAGTGCGTTCTCTTGCCACTCCTGTTGATAAATATATTATTCAATCTCTTGTGTAGGAGTATCATCATAAGGAGTAGTTTTTGTTCTACACTTAGCTTGGAAATCATCCCTAAGATATCATAAGACTAGGAACAGCTCAGTTCAAATTCCAGGAACAGCAAAGTGCAGCTCATCCATATTTATCATCTACCTGATTATTCCAATGCAAAAAATCTGATAGGTACAAAATTTGGCAACCTATATGTTTGACACTTTAATCTCTAAAGATTTTTGGTATAGATACCAATCTCCTATCTTTGTTTGTTCTTTTTTTTTTGCTAAAGTAAGTGTGGATCCTTCTATTTCAATAAACCGAAAAAATAGTGTACAATTTTACAAGCATGGAGCTCAAGACATCCAGGTCAAAACCTTATAGCCTTACAAAGAAAACCAGAACCTAAGGAAAACGAACAAAGAAGTAACTTGGCTTCCGGAAAGCCCGTGAACTTTCTCGCTCACCGCTTTAAGAAAACCATGAATCATCTAAGTTGTCCTTAAAAAGCACTGAGATCAACAGCCAAGGAGGAAAAAGCTCATTCAAAAAGACCGAAGAATAAAGGTCCAGCCTCCCAAGTTGCAAGATCAAACTCAACAATTGATCCCCAATAACTAAATCCAACGGATGTTATTGATATCACTCTGGACAAGAAGGATTGACATTAGTGAGCGGGGAAGAGCGGCTTTTGGAACCCTCTCCCTGCCATGTGTTGGAGGTTGAGTGGCATCGTTGCCAAATCTCCAAAACTGCTTCCCAAATGAAAGCGATGCCATCAGCCAGAAACTGCCTGGTGGGCAGTATTCCAAGCCGAGACCCCGATTTCTTAAAAATCCAGCATCCGGAAAAAATAGGGCTCTTCTTGTGCATGTGGATCTCCCTCGCTTGAACTTGGAACCCTGAAAAGAAGAGAGCCTTGACACTGAATGAAGATAGAGGGGACTTGCTTTGTTGGGATACCCGCAAAATTATCGGCGACCTCCCTCCAGCAAACCCCAACTTAAGAATCACCCCATCAAACAAAAGAGATTGATGGCAGTGGAGGAATATGATAAACAAAAGAGCTTGAAGTTTAACCTCCATACTACAACCATTGACTTGCTGCCTCCGAATCCAACGACTGAGAATGATTTCGCACGGGCCAAGATGGAGGAAAGATAATGTGCGATCAAGGGCGGTTTTCAAACCCATTCTCTGCCACGTGTCATAGGATGTATGTGATCACTACGAAAAATATGAAACCCTTACCACCGTGAAGGTGGTTCGAACAGTCGGGAACTGCCTGGGAGGTGGTTTTACACACTGGACCCCACAAACTATGACCACCAGCTGCCAAAAGGAATGGATCTGCTTGCAAACACATAACCTCTTCGTCCTGGTTGGGATAATTAACTGGAGAGAGTGTTTCCATGAGCTACAATGTGGGGAAAGATTAGAGATCAACAACCCTCTTGCTCCTGCATCTAGGCTACATGACAGGGTGCCCTTCTTATCAGCTCCAATAGCCCACAAAGACACTACAATTGGGGGACTATCAGATCGAGCTATTATCCCTTGATTTGAGTCTAAAAACATCCCTATCCTCTTCTGCCTGTGCATCGCAAATAGCATTCAAACTACTTGGACTTAAATCCTGCCACTTCATCGACATATTATTCTCTGTGTAGCTAACTTCTTGGTTGGCCAAAAGATCCGCTAGCTTATTTTCCTTTCTACGAACATGGTGGAAAATAATAGTGCGCAGGCCCTGAAGATGGCTTTGAATTCTTTGAAAGACCCGATTAAGCTTCCAATGCTTAGAGACTTTATCCGGGGCAGTTCCGTTATGAATGTTTTGCACTATTTTGATAACTAACTCCAAATCTGCCTCTATCATGACGTTTAGACAGTTGCTCTGCTTCAATAAATCTAGGCATTGTTACATGGCCATTAGTTCAACCATGTTATTAGTAGATATACCTAAGTGGAAATGAAAAATGGAAACGATATTGCCCTCTGCATTTCTAAGGATCCCTCCAAACCCTGCAGTTCTCAGGTTCCCTTTTGAAGCCCCATCAATGTTGTACTTTAAATAGCCCTCCAGAGGAGGATGCCGAAAATCCTTCTCCACCTCCGACAAAATGGACTTCCTGTCAAGGCGAAGGAGGGAAAGCCCATTCAACCCTAGCTACCTAAGAACCTTTAAATCTGCGTTTATGGATGGGTTTTTAGGGAGGAAGCAAATAGTAGTTCTCACTGTCTCCTTGAGTTGTTTCAGGATTATCTCCAGCAGGTGTTGGGGGGGCGTTTTTTCTTCCTTGAAAATTATTTTGTTTCTCTCTTTCCACACATTCCATATGATGAAGCTAGGTGTGAAAGCTCAAGCTGAGTTAAGAATTTCATTCTTCGAGAAATTTTTCCTCCATATGCTGAGGGTGTTAATGATGCACCCTATGTCTCTATCAGATTGTTGAAAAATAGTAGCAAACAAATCCCACAACCAGGATGTGATGATGCAGTTTTTGAGTAAATGTTCCATAGTTTCTTCTTGAGATTCACAGAGCGGGCACCTGGAAGGCCCTTGAACCCCTGTTTTCCTAATGTTATCCCAAGTAAGGATTTTTTTGTGGTACACAACCCATATGAAGAGTTTGATTTTCATCCACCCTTGATGCCTCCAGAGATTTTGCCATATTTTGTCTGGACTCCGGGTATCCAATTCAAGAAGAATGCTTTTAGCTTCCTTAAGAATAAAGTTACCCTGACTATTATTCCCTCGTCTTAGTTGGTCTTGTCCCTCTGCCACTAAGATCTTCCTTTTATCTAGAATTTTCCTGAGCTCCTCTACTTTGGTTATCAGGAGATTGTTATATTTGCATTCTACATTTCTCCATGTTCTCCACTTATCCGTAGGATGAGAATGTGTCCAGAAATCCTTAACCTTTATTAACCCTTGGGAATTTGTCTCTTGTTTAAGCTCAGAAAATTCTTCTTTAGCTAGAATTGGTTCTTGTTGCCACTTATCTTCCCAAAAAAGAGAAATATTTCCATCTCTAATTTTCCAGAAGCTATTCTCTTCTACTAGTCTTCTATTTTCCCAGGCTTTGTTCCAAATATGAGAACCCTTTATATTTCTTGTCATTCTTATAAGATCACTATTCTTCCACGAACTGGCATATTTTTCTTTCGAAATATTTTCCCATGGAGTCTCTGGATGCTGGACCCACCGCCACGAAAGTTTATCCCCTAAGGTCTTACTGAGAATCTCCTAATCATCTAATCCAAGACCTCCAAGGTTCTTGGGCTTGCAAATTTTATCCCAAGACACCAAGGCCCATTTTCTCTTAGACTCCTCCTTGCCCCAAAGGAAGTTTCTTTAAATATTTCTCAATTGTTGAAGGACCCCTTTTGGAGCAGGGAGGGCTGATCACATGAAAATAGGGATTGCTTGAAGCACTACTTTTGTAAGAACTAACCTATGAGCAAGGTTTAAAGATCTGATGGTCCATTTATTTACTTTGTCCTGCAACTTGTTGATCAAAGGTTCCCATATACTTTTGAGAAAAGGTTTTGCAGTTAGAGGGACCCCTAAATATTTTGAAGGAAGGAAATCCCTTTGAAAGCCAATAATTCTAGAGATATTTTTCTCAATAGAAATATTGGTATTGAAGAAGAATATTTTAGATTTGGATAGATTAACTTCCATACCTGAAGCTGAGGAAAAAAGCTTCAAAATATTTTTATAGTTTGAAGCTTCTTGGACTGTGGGGATCCCCTGCAACATGGTGTCATCTACAAACTATTGGTGAGTCAGGGGCTGACCATTGTCAGTAATTTGCAGACCTTTGATCTTTCCTACTAATTTCACTTGCTTTATTTGTCTCCCCAGTCCGTCCATCATAATGATAAAAAGAAAGGGGGAGAGTGGGTCACCCTGTCTGAGGCCTCTTGAGGGACTAAAAATCTCTGAGAGAGATCCATTGACCAAAATAGAAAAACTGGTGGAGGTCACTAGTGCCATAACCCATCTGACCCAGCTTTGATCAAATCCAAAAGCAACCAACATTTTCTTAAGGTAGACCCAATTTCCCTTGTCATAAGCTTTGGTAATATCTAATTGCATGATCATACCCACCTGCTTATACCGCCTCATGCATTTGTATGATATTATCCAGAATTTGTTTGCCTTCCACATAACCTGATTGCTCTCCAGAAACCAGGACCGGAAGCAAAGGTTTGAGTCTGTTAGCCACAACCTTGGATATGATCTTATAGATAACATTGCATAGGGCTATGGGTCTGTATTTATCCAGAGTTTGAGCAATTTCCTATTTGGGGATTAGAGAGATGAAGGAAGTGTTGAGGGCCTTCAAAATGGTTTTGTTAGATCTATAATCTTCCACAACCTTTAAAATGTTCTACTAAACAATATTCTAGAAAGCTTTGAAAAAATCCACATTGAACCCATCCGGGCCTCGATCTTTGCCATTCTGCATGTCTTTGAGGACATCACTTAATTCCCCTTTCATTACTGGTTTGTTCACGTTGAAGTTGTCCTCTCTGGATACCAATTTTGGTACATTAGTGGTTATTTCCTTGATAGCTTGCCCTCTATCCGAATTGACCTCCTGTGTTATACCTTGGAAGTGGTGAACTAACACATCTTCTATCGCTTTGTGGCAGATCTGTAGTTCTCCTTCTTCATTCTTGATTGAAGAGATGTTGTTGTGAGTTCTGTTGGCCATGGTGGTTCTGTGGAAAAACTTAGTGTTACGTTCTCCTTTTAGACATTGAACTCTAGACTTTTGTCTCCAAAATATTTCCTCTTGTCTACATAGATTATCCCATTCTTGATGAAGTTTATCTGCTTGCTTGCTGATGTCTATATCAAAGCCTTCCTTGATTAGAGCTTGGTTGAGAACCAACATTTTGTTTTCAACTGCTTTCTTCTCGTCAAAAATGTTACCAAAATCCTTCTTGTTCCATTCTTTAAGCCGATATTTGATGTGCTTTAGTCTTTTGTGAAGAAGAAAGATATTGGTCCCCTGAATCTGCAAGTCCTCTGACCACCATCTCTCAATGTTGCTTATGAAGTCTGGGTGAGACAGCCAAATATTCTCAAATCTGAAGGGTTTATTTCTAGGAGTGCTTATACCTTTGATTTCCAGTTGAATTGGCCAATGGTTTGAGCCTCCAAAGGGAAGAACTTGCACTGTGACCTCTTTACCATTCAACATAAGATTCTTAGAGATAAAGAATCTATCTAGCTTTGAGGCAACAAGGGCCTCTCCTCCCCTCCTATTATTCCAAGTTAATAGGCCAGTATTCCAATCAGTATCAACCAGATTTATGTTATCAGAAAAGGTTTGGAAAGCCATGGAGTCTTTGCTTAGAGCTGTTGTACCTCCCTTTTCTCTCAAAGGGATTTAATCATGTTGAAATCCCCTCCCATGATCCAGGGTTTGTCTATGTGTCTATTCCTGAGATCTACCAGGGTATCTAGAAACTTAAGTTTGTCATCTATTTTCTTAGGACCATAAACATTTGTGACGAGAAAGGTGTCCCTTTCTCCTACCGGTTGAATGACAACTAATAAGTAATTTCTAGAAGCCTCAGCGTCGAGAATGGCTATTTTGTGGGGATTCCATAGAGTGAGTATACCACCTGCTGTATTTTCTACTTTAACTTCTAGTAACTCATAGTTGTTGAGCCATTTGCTGTGGATTTTTCCTACTTTTTGAATGGAACATTTCGTTTCTTGGATGAACATAATATCCAGTATTTCTTGTTTCCTTCTGTTACAAAGAATCCTCTGCTTTTTCTTACTTCCTAGACCTCTGATATTCCAAGATGTCAACTTCATTATGAAAGGTTGGTAAAGGAGTAGTTGGCTAAGTCTTTCATCTTACCTTAATTAATCATTAGCTTTCCACATTCCATCAAGAGTTCATTTTGCTTTTTTCTGCCTCTTTTCTTACCTGGGTTTCTGTTGACTAGTCCCAGTGTAGTTTTCATCATTTTCACTCCTCTACTATCCTTTCTTTGTATGTTGTTACATTGCTCTGGCTCCCCTGTTTGCAATCTCAATAGAAACAGCAGTTGTATTCTGTTGAGTTCCTCTTGAGGTAGCAAATCCACTGCCCCTGTGGTGCCCTGCCTTAAGAAGCCTTCTAGGTCTAGGTTTTCTTTGTCAAGAATTTCTAGTAGTTCATGGTCCTCTGGATCCGTGTCATTCTGGGTCATTTCCTGATCCATTACTTGTTCCACATCACTCATAGTGGCTTCTTTCTGATACTCATCATTTTTTGTTTGTTCTAGTTTTTTCCTTCCTCCTTTTCTGCAGAACTCCCTTCCATTTCTTTTTCTTCTTTAGTATCCTCTTCCTCTTCCTGAAGCACCTGGAAACTATTTTGCCTAAACTGTTGTTCTTCTCGCTGCGGATTCTTCGGACCTCTCTTACTTCCTTTACTTCGGTTAACCACTTTCTGAAAGCTATCTGATTCTTTCACTGTATTTCTTCTACTTTTGCTTATTTCCTTATTGAGCGGACAGTCTCTAAAATGATGTCCATGTTCATGACATTTGCGACATCTCAATGGAATGTGCTCATAATCTACTGTTTGTACCCATTCTTCATCAAAAACTTCCAAGATTATCTCCTCTGGCAGAGCTCCTCATAGGTCCATTTCCACACAAATTCTGGCAAAGGAAGTATATTTTCCCCTTCTAGTGGCTTCAGAGGCTTTAACATAGCGTCCTAATTTATTACCTATGGTGTTGAGCCCTGAACTTGCATCTCTCCTACACACTTTCTTAGACTTTTTCCACTCACCTGAACCTCCTAAGCTATCAAAATCATTGCATATTGATTCCAAAAGAGCATTAAAATGGTTTTCTAATTATGTTTTGTGTTTGATGTTTGAACTAGATTTTTGCTCATGAGCTGTGGAATCTTGTCACTTTTCGCAGCTGATTCAACTTTCCGCAACTATTTTTGTTAAACTCCAGGTTGCAAGTGTCACCAGGCAAAGCAAGCCACATGGGCAAGTTGGAAATGACCTGGACATGGATCAGGTCCTATTGGTCCAACTGGATTCATCAAAGAAGGCCGTGGTCAAAGGTGGTCAAGCAGTGGTCAAACATAGGAGTCCTACAGCAACAGGACTATGTTTTCAAACACGTGAAGACTTTCGTGGTCATTCCTAGATCCCTGGGGACATATCGACACCTGTGGACTGCTCCACAAGGCGAATCCAATAGCCACCCTTAATAGATTTAATCATCACGACAACCATTATGCTAAATCCATGGACGTTGTCTTTTACATGTCTATGTTCACGAAGTTTCATAAGGAAAACAGTTATGTAACCTTTGTTATAAATAACACGTTTCTATATGCATAGTAGTTAGTCTTTTGAATGTAATTTTGTTGTTAAGAATTCACTGTGCCGTGACACTAGTTTTATTGTTGTAACTGTGTTTTGAGATATACAAGAAAACTCTATTCTACATGCTTGCGTGAATGTAATTTTGGATTGATAGCCTATTGGCCGAGGTTGTGCAGAGGTCCACTGCACACTGAGGTTTCGTTTCCATTGTTGTTGTATAGTCTTTATGTATCATCTCCTTATTTTCACCGCACATGTCTTATAGTTATTCATTCGTGTATATATTTCTAACATTTCACTTCTATCCATGACTTTACAATATTTGTATAACGATGATCAGTGTGTGCATGTTTCAGGGTAGAGTATGTAGCCCGGGCATTTATATGTAATTTTCACAATAACTAGTGATATGGAATTGATCCTCTGCTGACTTTTCTTTTCTTAGTTTCTTTTAATTCCAGTTCTGTTTTGTTGATTTCAGTCTTGTTCATTTGCTTTGTTAAGTTAGTTTAGAAATCAACTCACTCATGTCATTGACGATTACCTCTGAAAGCCATATCTAGACTAACTGGTGAGGGATTGAAATATGAATGTTGTGATTTGATTTTAGTTTAATTTTCTACAATTAGATATTGAATTGCTCATTTCATTGACGGTCATCTCCGAAAGCCATAGCTAGACTAACTGGCGAGGGATCGAAATATGAATGTTGTGATTTGATTTTAGTTTACTTTTCTACAATTAGATATTGAATTTCTCATTTCATTGACGGTTACCTCTGAAAGCCATAGCTAGACTAACTGGCGAGGGATCAAAATATGAATGTTGTGATTTGATTTTAGTTTACTTTTCTACAAATATAAATTGGGTTGCTCGTTTCATTGACGGTTACCTCCGAAAGCCATAGCTAGCCTAACTAGCGAGGGATCAAAATATGAATGTTGCGATTTGATTTTAGTTTACTTTTCTGCAACTAGATATTGGATTGCTCATGTCATTGATAATTATCTCCAAAAGCCATAGCTAGACTAATTGGCGAGAAACCAAAATATGAATGATGTAATTTTATTTTAATTTTACTTTCTTTGCATTCTTTGATTTCCTTGAGTGCAGTAGCTTAAATCATTTTTATGTATTTAGATAGTAGCAGAGATGATAGTTTCATGATTAGTAGTTCATTAATCACTTGTTTTAAATAGCATCATATTTTCATTCTTGATTCAAGTATTACTTTCATCACTAGTATGTTCTAAGACCTTCTTAAGTGTTAAGTTTTGGGAACCCTTATAGAGCACATGATTACCTTAAAACCTATAACCATACTTTCCTTCTAGAGACTTAGGAAAAGGAATTACATTTATGTTATGAGATAAATGAATATAAAAACCCCCAAAAACAACATAAAAATCAAAAATGACAAAAAGTAAGAAAGAGGTTATCTTGCACATATAGTGCGCCACACTTCATCAATTTACGACTCCCGGATTGATAATTAATGTAACAATTTAGGACACACTAAATTGACCAAACATATGGTTGTTAATGATTCATTTTTCCAGTAATCAAGAGGTGGAGAGTAGAGTCTTACCCAAACCGGAACTGAAGTAAAAGTCTCTTTTTCTGGGACAAAGTTCATAACCTAGGGTCTCATATAGAGTCCTGCAGTGGCATAGAAGTAGGGCCCTCCTTCAAATATTTTGTCTTTGTCTTCCATATTGGTGAACACCACCGTAAAGAAACCCTTAGACCCAAGGTGAAGATCTATGCTTCCTTTAGGTTTCCAGTGGTATCTGATCCATGATTGTAAAGATTTTTCAGTGGGACATAGTCCCATAAACTTATAGATGATTGCATATGTCCCCATGCATTCCTTGTACGCCTGCATCTTTGTATTATTTAAAATCACCCGAGGAGTTATATATGTTTTGGGTTTGCAGGGTCCCTTGTGTTTCTTGTCTTTAGTTTCCTATTTTTTGTCTTCTACCTCCTTTTCTTTTATACGATTTTGATCCTTTTCTATGGATTCTTCTATTCCTACTTCCGTGCTCATTTTTCCTTCCACCCCTATTTCCCTAACATCTTCTATAGGCTCTTTCCCCCTACTGGCTAGGGCCTCCTTGTAGGAGGGAGTGGAGCCCCCTCCTCGTCCACCCTTCATGGGTGTTCTGACGACCCCTACTCACGCTGAACTCTGAATGCTCTTCCCTTCTCTCGCGCGCCCTCCTTATCTTTGTTTGTTCACTAAGATGAAGAATCCTTTTAATTTTAGGAGAAATTCTAGCGATTAGATCACTATTAGGTAAAAATGAAATTGTGTATAAATACTTATCTGTGTAGTCACTGAAAGAGAATTCATTTGTATTTTTCCTAACTAGTGAGGTCTAATGAATCATAGATTGCAGGTTTCCCTATTCATCTAACTTTTGCAGTGGAATTGGAAACTTGACTCACAAATAGAACAAAAAAAAATATACAAGGATTGATGCATGTTTGAAGGCCCCTTCTGTAGAAAACTTCACAAATTGATCATGGATAGTCTGTGTTAAGAACATGTTGTAACTAAAGATAATAGAAGGTTGCTCATCTTTAGAAAATACTGACAAAAACCCTAGGATAATGTCATCAACCCATTGGTAAGATTGATAACCTACAAAACAGGAAATTATTGAAATGATTTGTTTGGTCATCTTTGGAAACATTGAAGTTGTTTAAGGTGGATTAGTTCTAGGCAATTCAGCATTTTGAGGTAAAAAACTATCAAAAATATTAGCTCATTGAGGGAAGGTAATATTTCTGTAGAGATCCATGAGGGATTCTATAGAAAAAGGATGTCGTGGCTTTGGGGATTCAATATTTAACATTTGAAAAATGGATTGGATTGTAACTCTAACATAATGTCATTATTCTATGCAACAACAACCCTTTGGCTGGGAATATACCTAAAATGACATCATGACACAAATTTAGGGAAGGTGTGAGTCTGCGGAAATATTAATTGAGGTAGGAAAGAATCCCACAAATTCAATTCATCACTGAGGTCAACAAATTTATGTTTCATCTAGTTATGTAACTCATATAAATCAAATTCACACTTTGTCTCTGAAATCTTGTATTCTTAGTCTATTAATGGCAAATGGTCTAGGTCTATCACAGGCGGAAGCATGGGGGTTTCCTTAGTCATTATGCAGTTTCCCTTTGAAGAAGACATTGGAAAGAATACAAGAATAGGAAATTATGGTTACTAGGTAATTGGTGGGCTTGCAGGTGTGGTATGCTAAATCATTCTATTAATGTTTTATTGGAGCTTGGTACACAACATTCCTTAACAAAATGTGTAAAGGTGTAATACGAAAACTCTGGGTTTATTATATAAAGAGGGGAATTAACCGTTTATGGGATTTCATATGGGTGCAGGGTATTTATGGCGGCAACAACTACGATTAGCTAATGACTTCAAAATTATAAAATGAGCATTAGATAGGTGGCAACAGTGGAGTGGATATGCCGGGAGGGGAAAGGGTCAAAATAGGCATGGTCAGTTTTGGCAATGGTCGCTGGCGGATTTCACGGAGCGGGTGGTATGTTATTTACAAAGATGGGGGGGTGGGGGGTGCGGGGGTCTGAGCTGCGTCTGTGCTCCACACATTACATATATGGTTTGGTTTAAAACATCTTTTCAGACCCCCCCTCAGTTAAATGTCGGA
The DNA here is from genome assembly GCA_000404065.3 of Pinus taeda. Classification (NCBI taxonomy): domain Eukaryota; kingdom Viridiplantae; phylum Streptophyta; class Pinopsida; order Pinales; family Pinaceae; genus Pinus; species Pinus taeda. Next base: position 76,550 of record APFE031362594.1, read on the forward strand.
GAAGTTGTGGGGGCCAAACTGCCTCCTTCACCATTGACCGAGCGAAGAATATCATGGTAGTCAGTTGCTCTGCCCGCAAGATCACAATACAACAAAGATGTCATTTCCATTTAAAACTTTATTACAACTTTACCTCAAATATCCAGAGTTTTAACTTAACAAAATTTATCTTTTTTGAATATGATAGCACCATTTAAATGTGCATTGCTAATTTTATTATTTTTCTAGGGATTTCATTTCTTTTTTTTTATTTTTCTCAATGTTTTTTATTTTTTCAGTTTTATTTTTTTTTATCTATTTTCATTTTCTACTATTTTTTTTTACATATAAATGTAAAAATGCATAATAATGTTACAACATGGATGTTCACTACATGTAGTCAATCCTAATATACATAATTTTAAACACCAAATTATAGTATTGTGCATTAAATCATTGCCTTGATCAAACTTGGAACTATGTTGCATATTAAAATATTATAAAGCCAAATTATGCCCTCAAATGTGCCAATATGGAACTGCAACATTACACGTGCACACCCACAAAAGCAAACAAAACCCACCCGCATGCATGGATTACACTTGCATGCCCACCAAAGCCAAGGAAATTGATATGTGGAATATGCCATTGGATATTCGGTCAGAAAAATCAAAGTGTGTACTCCATGGTGAAGAAACCTTTGGCTAATGAAGGGGCATTTTACATATTAGTATTTTTTTTGGTTTTCAAACCTTCATATAGGAAGGCGCATAGGAACATTGTGAGGTGTACATGAATGTTGCGATGGGAAAAAATTGACTATTCAACTACCTCTAACCCTATCTCAGCCAATGAAAAGGAATAGATATGTTTCAAGTATATTACCTTGGAAATGAATCTTGTTTTACTGTTATGTCGCAATCTTTTCATTTCATACCATATTCGTTTATTCTTCTTGCTTTCCCTTAGAATGCAATGGGTAAGAACCTGAGAAGTGGATGCATATTACTTCCCTTGCCTCAAACGGTGAGGCCATATAGGAAGAGAGTGACAAAAGGAAATGAAGATTCCCCTCTTCTGAAAAAATCATTGTGCACTATCTGTTTACAAGCCAAATACCCATATCAATTTTTTGACAGGATCGTTTTCCTGCATAGTTTTTGTAGTCATCCTTTAATTCCCATTTCTCAGAGATCTTACTTCCCCTTCAAGGATCCTTAAGGTTGTTTTAATATATAGACCTATAGCTAGCGTTAATACCATATTTTATTAGGGTATAATTGTAATTGAGGGAAGGTCTAGTTCTTTCCATCCATCCCTCCGCTGCCCAATCCATCATTTGGGTATATGTTAACCATTGAAAATTTTAGGGGCAAATTTTCGCCCTTGGACTAAATTAAGGGGTTTTATATTTTTATTGGGTGAATATTTTGTATCGTAGTACATTGTTACAAATCGCCTCTAATTTATTTTATAAAAAAATTAGGTATGGAGGTTAGCCCACCTTATTTTAAGGGAGAGGGTAAGAAAAGTAAATTTAGCCATTGAGATTAGGAGTTACAATCTTGCATTCGCCCTCATTTTCAAAAAAATGTATTTATGATAGTTATAAATAAAAATATAAATACAGTGGAGGTATGGTAAATAGATAAAACCTCTTTTTATACTTACTCCAAAGGTATGGTAAATAAATAAAACATTTTTTATATTTACTCCATAAGTCACCTTATATTTATGAACACTCCAAAAATGTGTTATATTTAGGTCAAGCCTATGGGCCAAATACCATGGGCCAAATTATTATATACCATGCAAAAAAAATTTATTGACCCTAATATTAGTATTAATAAAAATAAAGATGGCACATGGTATTGACCCATGGTACTCACATGGAATGCGCCTATTTAAAGGGGGGAATTAAATTAGCATAGATCCATCTTTACTCTAGATCAAATATCGTGATATACAGACTAACATAGAGTGAAAAAATATTTGATCCCTCTCAGGGCTTGGTAGATCAAGAGTAAAAATGGATCTTGTAATTTAATGTCACTTAAACATTTTAACCGCGTTAAAATAAAAAAATAAAATAAAAATCAATTATTAATTTTTATAATTTTATAAATTACTAAGAGTAGTTTTTAAGCTCCAAGTTTATGATAACCCATGGTATTGACCCATGGTAATACCATGGTATTCATGTGAGCATAGACTATTTAAAGGGGAAATTCTGTTAGCTTAGATCCATCTTAATTCCGGGTCTACCAAGTGCTGTGAGGGATAAATAGATTTCATCCCTCTAAGAGTGGTAGATGTGGAGTTAAGATGGATATAGGTTGGTTTTTATGATAATTAAGATATTAAATAGACTTAGGAAATTATATTGTAAAAAAATCTTAAGGTGAATGGTTAAAGCTACATTTAGTCACTTCACAAAATTTAGTAAAAAATACTGATATCTCCATTAATATTGGTTTTTCTTATTTAACAAAAAAAAAATCAAAATAATGAGATCTTAACTCTTTCCGCATCACCCTCGCAGAAGAGAGACAGTTGCTGCCCATATTTCCCACCATTTTTCAAACATTCTCAATATGATATCTTCATGAAAAAGTTAAGGTATTGATCTTGGATTAGTTGTTTGAAAAATATGTCGATTTGTACAATCTCTCATCTTCTCTGCTATTCTTAGTTTTTTGTAACGATCTATGGGCGTTGGGTCACTGCACCATATTGTCCTGAAAGGCGGAGATTGTGCACCAGAAAGGAAATTAGTCCACATGTTAGAACATTGCTAAAAATGGTATGAAGGTAGTGAATTATGCTAATAAGAAATTTAGATTGGGAGAGACGTAATTAAATTTTATTATTTAATTGAAGATTTCCAATTAAAATAGTAATAAATCTACATCTATATATTTATATATTGATTGGAAGGCTTCTCCCAATGGTCACTTCTTTCCATTAGATCCCCTTGAGGCCTTTGGGATGCCAACTACTAAATTATATTATATAGTTGGGGATTGCTACTTGTTGGCATGTTGGGGTAAACAAACTTGATGTGTTTTTTTTTTTTATCTCGCGGTTGGATTCTATGGAATAAGAAAGAAATTAGATAGCCTGGCAAAAGTGGTAGCTTGACAAAAGTGGTAGAGAAAACATTAATCTCTCATACCATGACAAACATGGCCACTAAAACTTGCAACATTGTTTGTAGGAAGTGAAAATTATGTTTCTTTTTTCCAAACATGTATGTTAGTATATTATAGTTTAATGAATATGTTTTACTATTTCATATATGGTTTCATACTTTAACAAAACATTCGCCAAGACTTCACAATGTTTTATTATTCAGTGAAATATTTTCCAAGATCTTACAAGATTTTATAATTCACTGAAAGATTCCTTTACAAGATAATATAATCTGGTGAGAGATTCCCCAATAAAAATATATATACATATTATATTAGTGATAGAATCGCCTCCCATTTTTCCTATGTATAATGGGGATTCACTCATTTATTATACATATAAATTTAGGGTGGTTCTGAAAATTTTCCCTGATGTCAACCTTCCTTACTCTCTCCAGATGACCTGAACATGAATTTAGGAAGGCTAGTCCATGCCCTATTGTACATGCTGAGGATGTCATGCCAAAGAGTACATGCCTTAAGGAAAGTTCCAAGAACCAATCATTTACCGAAGGTTATAGCCTATTGTCACCATAGACAAGATGCGGTGCTCAGTGCCAACTGATGTATAGGTTGTCAATCATTCACCAGTCAGAGTTGCAATTTTCTCATGTGATGCTTGATACTAGAGAAAATATATGAGATCTAAAGTACAAGAATCTTCCCTGCATGTATAAATTTATGCAATGTGTTGTGGAATGAGGCTTTGGATTACTCTGAATTAACGCAGTTGTCAGATTTTCGGAATGATAATGATGACTTGATGTTGTTCAAGCCAGTTAAAGAGAAAGAAAAACTTCAAACTAGTTGCCAGAACCTCAATGAGGAGGAACGACATATATTCTTAGACATCCAAGTTTTCTCATAGGACAATAGAGGGATACTGCCATAAGAATATCAGAGGGGTGCGGCTAGAAAAGTAGTAAGTGTGTTTCAAAATCTAGAGAATAGATTCTTTTATAAAATAGGCCATGAAAATAATATAGAAACACATGATCATCTTAGGGATTTTGAAAGAGTTGGTGTTAATACTTCAACACCTCATCACGTTTTGCATCCTAGCTATATTAAATATATATTAGAGCGATTACAAAGATATATTGGAGAGATTGTATGTAAGTGCCCAATCATGAATCTTATAGATTATTTGATAAGAATAAACTTTCAGATTTATAATTTTTTTATTTGTTGCAAGATTGAAAAGTAATAATCATCAATTCTCACCTAATTGGTATTGTCATTTAATACTGTAATTCTTCTTTCATCACATTCTAAAAATGAAATTTAATGACTATCATTTTCCAAGAAATATCAGGGAAAAAATGTACGAAGTCAAGCAGAAACAATCATTTGGGGCCATTGGGATGCTATTGGGTGAAGATAAGGGTACTGGGTGAAATCATTAAAAAAATTGTTTATATGCTTACATGATTTGCAGGTTAGTAAAGTGGTGACTACGTACATGTAGGTTAGTATATTGGTAATTGTGTTCTTGTTTAGTTAATATGATTGTTTTCAAGCTGGGATGTTGGAACTTAAATAAAATAGTTTTATTTTTCTGTTGAAAAGAAAAAATGGCGTTCCTTATCTACCTCACCTATTTTTCTTGAAAATTTGGTTCCCAACTGATTGAAAGCTTATATCTCAATGAAATGTTAAAAGTTTCAAGCTTGTTAATATTCCAATCTTGTTAATAAAAATGTTAGGGTTTTTATATGTCATTTTAATTCCCTAAATTTATATTTATCAACCAGAGTTCGTAATCTTTAAGTTACAGGGCATTACAGTTTAGATCTAAATTTATTATCCTATGCTCACTTAGTATGAATTTAAGTACCAAATGACCAAATTATGTTCCTAATTTAAAATAATGACACAAAAGTTTCCAGAAGAGAATGCACCTATTATACTCTCCAATGTCACACATAATTCAAATTTTTGATCTATCTTTGAGAACCACATGACTACTTAAGGTTTCTTATTTCAAAAAAACTTAACAATAATGATAAACTAAACTCACAATTCAATTTAAACAATGCTATATTAAAAAATATCCACACAAAAGTAATCCCTAGGGTCAAGCTAGAAATCGAAAAGTAAACTGAGCAGTACTATTAAACTCAAAATCATTCAGACAACTTTCTAATTGAAGAAATCGATTCAAAAATTAACTAAGAAAATATAGCAAATGACACACAAATTCCTAATTGGATAAATCACATTAGGAATTAACTAAGGAATGAACCAAGAGGCACATTGTTTTCTAATTAGGTATTTGAAGTTGATTGACAAATAAATGGCATATTTCTCCTACTTAATGTCACAAAATATGAAGTATACTAAACATCAGATGCAAGGACTCCTTACTAAGATTATAGATCCACAGATAATCGAGTTATTTCATTTAGAGAGGAGAATTCATTCCAAATACTGTGAGAAATGCATTCATCAAAAATATGATCTAAGGTGAAGCTTTCTATTTGAAACCTATCAATATTCGAGATCAACAAAGAAACTTAGGAGTTCAAATAATCCCTATAGAAATGATTTGCAAACCCACACAATTCAAAACAAGCATCTAACCAGTTATCTCTTAAAAATAACACTTAGATCATGGAAGCTTGTAAATATCACTCAATTATACTCCTAAGTATAGAAATTATGGAAATTTCAAAAAAGAAACAAATATTTTAAGTACAATTTCACTAAAGCTAACAAGCACACTTCCTATCCAACTGAAACTGATACAGAACTTGGCTGAGGTCTGCGGTGAGCGCTTGTCATGACCTGAGACAAGATAATTTACCTCAATAATTCATAGATTATAAGCACCTAAATCCATGAATATAAAAGTTAGGATCAATTATATATTAAAGACTTCGATAAAACATAATTCCAGTCATTCCAAATTAAAATAAAAACAAATTTACATGGTGTTTTAAAATCAAAATTTCCTTTCTATAGTTTCACTCCATATGTAAGTTCTCACACTAATTTTGGGCTTTCTTAAAGATTTTAAGGCCTGAAGATAGTTACAATGATATAACTCAGAAAAGTAATTCCATGTGTGATCTACGCTTAATTAAGCTAAGCCAATTCCAAATATCACTCATCCATATCGTATCTTCACTAATCTAATTGTAACACTATCTTTAGGTTTGAATAATTTATCACCATTACCACGAACAAAAGAAACCAACTTCGATATGCCCTTCGATTGACTGGTACCAAATCTAGAGTAGATTATTGAACAGAGTATGGAACTATGTACTAAATGGCTATCTGAGATGTTCTTGAGCTAGATATTGGGTCACTGGTGACCTGTCAATGTATGCAAGTTTCCATCCTTACATTTAATAACCCTATAAATAAGTCAGTCAATAGTGAGTCAATAAATACAAACTCCTTTAGCATCTACTTAGAGTAACCAAAGATATGTAAAGATCGTCTTTATTGTGATTCTTACCTCCAATTATAAAATAACACAATTTAGGTAATATAGAGTGGTTTCTAGGTGTCAAAAAGGGTGAAATAGGGTGGGTTATAGTGGAAATAGTAGAATAGGATGTCAATAGGATCACAAAATAAGGGCCCAACATCGCCCTATACCAGAGGGAATGCATGCCATCATGTAACCATCCTCCTCAAAATTGACCAATCATCAAAATTGGGTCAACCCTGTTTTCAGATTCCCTCCGTGTTGACTAAAACTTCTAAACCATGATTTTTTTGCATTGATTGTCACCAAAAAATTTAGGCTCATTTATGACAACAAAGTACTTTTATGGGTCTTAGATTCCTCACCTTCCAACTAAGAAGCCATTTATTTTTTAGGACTAGTGCATCATTCTTGGATACCAAAGCTAGAGTCTGGTTTCTATACATCTCATTTTCCTTTTGAACAATGAAAAACAAGGTTTTATACTTGTTAGACCATTCTATGAGTTTCATATTTTTCTTCTACAACTTGTTTACTTCTAGTTGCAAGTCTTATTCACTATGACTAGAGGTGTCCTCCAGAGCCAGAGTTTGCTTCTATAAACTTCTTCGATTATGGATTGACTTCTTATGTGTCTAGCTTACCATGGTTTTAACTGCTCATTTCCCCACTATTGGTTCTATTTCAGACCATTAATTCAGTGGTGAATCACTTAAAAGATCCTAAAAATTTTCAACTCATCCTTCCTCCTCGGGCAAAATGTTTTCCATTTTCTCCATTTCTTCAAGTACCCAAAATGGGCTTTTCACTTCTTTCTCAGGAGAAGAAAAGACAATAATGGCCTTGAGGGTTTGAGTGCTTGATGATGGACATTGTTATCAAGTCATACTTCTGGTATGTCATCAACCCTATGATGCGATCGTAATTTGAGATGCTTTTAGGGTTTCTTTCAATGGTGGAGTCGATGCTAGCTTTGCTTCATCCCTTTCACATAATAACTTCCTCCTTCCTTTCTTAAGATCAGTTTTGACCTTTTTCATGCTGCTCTTCTATTGGCGAGGTGACCGTCTTCACAACCTCCATTGGAGGTTTCTTCTGCTTATGCTACTACAGTTTTTAGTGGCTACATCTTTAATCACATGTTCCTTCTTTTATTCACTACCTTGTTTTCGTTTTTTTCTTTTATGCTAGGGATTCTTTCTTTATGGAAGAGTTTGAGTTTGTAGATCTGGGCTTCTCCAAGGGGTTCACCGAACTTCAATCCTTTTTTGTTGATTCAGTGGTTTCGTCCGGACCTTTGTCTTATCTAGAAGCAGAGTTAGGAAGGATCTTAGTCTATTTTTCTAGCTTCTTGGATCAAGGGTTGGTAATCTTTTGCTAGTTGTTAATTTGATTCTCTTCCCCAAGAAAATTCTTAGCCAAAAATTCTTACCATGTATTTTTTCATCGACCCAATTCCTAAACAAAGAGCATTTTTATAAAACAGTGATGACATAGACTGGTTTAAACTTTTTTATAGGCATATTGAACACCTTTGGCAACTTTACATAGACTTTGATGAAGGAAAAACATAAAACTAATATCACGCCCATCTATGAAATGTGGGAAAAGCCTAATATGATATAGAAATACAGCTGCATATGTTCCCTCACAAGTGACAAACGTTTTTAGTATTGTAATAAGTGGCCACCACTTCTCTTTGATGCAACTTCCCAAAACCCCTTTTGACCAATAGATATTTTTTTATGCGGGCTTGATAAATTTGGCACAATCATCCCGTTCGTGTGATCCATACTTGAATTATTTTTCACCAATTAAAGGTAACCAATTCCTTTCCCTATCAATTTCTCTATGACCTTAATCCTCAAATTACCAACCTCTACTACTTTCCCATCGAAGCTCCATGTGAACGGCATGGAAACCTTGTCATTATATCGCTGACACTTTTTGAGGAAGTCTATCCACCCTTTTCCTCAAATCGACTCTTACAGGATGCATATTTCGGGCTAAGACAAAATTGGGAAAAGGTAGGTACATGTCTGTTGGACCCCATGCCAACGATGAAAAAATGTCAAAGACCAAGGAGGATATGTATAGAATCACAGGTTAATCAACCATTGAATTTAATAATACTATCAAAATAAATAATTCCTTACTTTTCATGGATTCAAATAGGGTTGGGTTGATTTGGAAGGCGGTTATGTATTTTTTAATTATGTTATGGGCTAGTCATTACAATGATGAAATAAGTAGAAGACGTATATATTGTAATGGAAGGGCGTGATTAAAGCAGATGGTTGGATAAAACAGTCTGACACCAATCCGATTTTGGTATTATGTGGAAGGGATATGCACATCATTTACATGAATGGAGGTAGATCAACAATTAAATACTATTATTTACATTCCTTGTATTAATCTAAATAAACGAAACTTATTCATACATTGATTTACTATGTAATAATATGGAGTTCAAAAATGATAAAGGATAGGACACATTGATCATTAATTGAGTTTCTTTACCATTCTTTGAGTCCATTACAGAAAGGCTGCTACTTGGATCATGAATAGGCTAAATACTTATAATTTTTAATACCTCCATCAATTTGAATGGTGTTGAGCCAAATTTCGTACCACTAACATTGTCTGACTTGATATCCACATTCTCAAATACAAAAATTTTATTCAGTACCTAAAATTTTAGTTTGCAATAAGTACTCAATTAAGTACAAATTCTCTGAATTTACCATCAAGACATGTAGAATAGTGAGAAAATATGAATGTGTTGGAAAAAAAAAAGTATTCCCATGTGAGATTAAAACTTGATATAAAAACCAATTGTAGGAATTTCATCTGAAGTCTAACCACTGTTATAGATCAATACTAGTGACACCAATCCATGGATTTTGACCAGGCCTAGAATGGTTATTTCCTCAGGAGCATTTCAGTTTTTGAGAGTCTGAAATGCACAAAAGAAGACTCCAAAAATCTTATTTCCCATAATTATTCTACTAAGCATAGGAAAGAATAATTATATACTCAACAAAGCCCTGCCTACTGCGATCTCATAAATTTTAAGGGGTTGGATTTAGCTAAGGCTTGGGTTGTTCAGTTTTAGAGAGTTTGAGGAACCCAAAGTAGACTCTCGGGGGTTTATTTTTTGTATTTATTATTTCAGGCTCGAAAAAGAATAATTTTGTACTTGGAAGATCCCTAACTACCATTATCCCATGAATATTAATGAGCCTGGGTCAGTTAATGCTAGAAACATTCAATTTTAGAGAGTCTGAAATGTTCAAAGTAAAATCCACAAGATAATTTTTCGTAAATAATCTAACAATTCTAGATAAACGAATAAACCTATTTTGGAAATATTTCCTCTTTATTCTATGTGATTTGTGGAGGAAAATAGAAATCATCCCATTGTTATTTATACTACGTATACTTATACATATTAAAATAATAAAAATAAATTATTTTGAAGAACCAATAGAAGCTAGATCCACATTATGAATTAGCTCCATTTCTAGATTTTGCATCACATCTTGCAAGAATTCTTGTCTAGAAAGTGGGTGGTGATGTGTTTTCAATATGTGGAAATTTACCACAAATGAGGTATGATCATCATCAATGGTATTAATATTCGCTGAGGTATTGTCAAAAACGTCCTCCACCTCATAGTGTCCCAACCATCTAGTTGAAAATTTCCCTTTGAAGTGTTTAAATTTTCTATCATACAATAGTTCTCAGTCTCCTGACTAGAATACTTTCTTCTTGGTATAATTATCATGCCACTAAGCTCTTTGGTCCTATACCGACATAGTTCTTTGGAGGGAATCTTGTATAATTTCATCAAGTTCATTCAGCTAAGGCACCCATTATTTCTTAGCTTCATCTAAATCCATCCCGTGTTGAGCAACAGTTTGAAATGTCTTCACTTGAAATTAAATGGGGAGCATCACCTGTTGCCCATATACCAACTCATAGGGAGTATATCATGTCACATTTCTCCATGTTATTTGGTGATCCCATAGTGCTTCTAGCAACTTATTGACGAAGTCTCCATGGTATAGCTGAATTATTTTGGTAGGAATGGAGTCCAATACTTTGTTAGTAGGTTCTACCTATACATTTTCCTCTTGGTTCTATGGGGTAGACTTTTGATGCTTAATTTGGTATTGTTTAGTAATAGCCTTTACCAATTTGGAAGTAAATTGAGTCCCCTGATCGATGAAAATTTCTCTAGGTGCCCCAAAGGCAGTAAATATATCTTCCAAAAAGAAATCTACCACATAATTCTCAGTGGCAGAATATAAAGCCTTGACTTCCACCCACTTTGTCACATAATTAATACATACTAATATATACATCTTCTTGTTGGACATAGGAGAAATAGGTCCTACAAAATCACATTCCCACTTCTCAAAGGCTTATGTTGATACCTGATTTTAAAGAGGCATATTGTCACTTGGAATAGATGTCCCCATCCCTTTACAAGAATCACAACTAGAAACACACTTCTTGGAATCCTTCAAAAGAGTGGGCCAATAATAACTCACATGTAGCACCTTGTAGGTTATTATTTTATCTGCAAATATCCCACAACAAGGTTCACTGTGGCAAGCTATTAATACATCATAGATTTCAACTTCCTGTACACACCTCCTCATGATAATATTTGGTCCAGTGCAGTAACGACCTCCTTCTATCCAAGAATAATTGGCACTTCACTTCACAATATTACGTTTCTCTCTAGTGGACAGATTTTGTGGCAACATTCTTGATACTAAATAGTTAGCCACATCATCAAACTAGGGAGTATGAGTAGAAATAGCAAGCAGGTTCTCATTAGGAAAGTCGTCTAGAACTAGAGTAGTGTCCTGTGAAACATTCATTCTGGACAAGAAATCTGCAACTAATTGTCTTATCCAAGACTTTCAATCACAGTGATATTAAATTTCTGAAGGAAAAGTAATCATCTAGTAATTCTTTCATTTGTAGTTGGTTTATTCATAAGGAATATAATAGTTCAATGATCAATATGGACGAAAGTTTCATAACCAACGATATAGAGCCTAAATTTTTCTATAGCATGGAGTACTACTAGTAATTCCTTTTTAGTAAGAGTGTAATTTAATCATGCATGTGAGATACTTTTGTTAACGAAATAAATGGCATATGGAATGTGATTCTCCCTTTGCCCTACCACAGATCCAAGAGTTGTATATGATGTATCAATGAAAATATGAAAGGGAAATACAAATTAGGACCTCTCAACACTGGAGAAGTAGACAATCTTTCCTTTAGTACCTGAAATGAATTTTGAAAATCAATATCCTGTACAAAATCAACATCTTTAACAAGAAACTTAAACATAGGTGAAACAATTTTAGTAAAATTTTCCATAAATCGCCTATAATAGCTTGCATGTCCCAAAAATATTCTTAACTCTTTTTGCGATGTGGGGATTGAAATTTGTGAAATTACCTCAATTTGTGCAGGGTCTACTTTTATGTCTATTTATCAGACATGATGTATCATAACAATCCCGCTAGATTTCATCATTTTTCATTTCTCGTTACTCGGAGCTAGATGAGTATCTTCACAACGAATCAAAACTTTATCCAAGTTTTCTAATGCCTATTGGAAATAATTTCCATATAGTTTGAATTCATCCATGTAGACTTGCACACAGTCAGGTATAAGACAAACAAAAATGCTAGAACAACCCTCTGAAAAGTAGCCAAAGCATTAGACAAGCCTAATGGGAGAAATTTGTAAGCATAGGTTACCTAAGGGCACGTAAAAGTAGTCTTCTCTTGGTCCTTTGGGGCTATTTGGATATGATGTTAACCACTATACCCATCTAAGAAGGATAAATACTTTATCCCTGATAAAGTATCAAGCACCTGGTTAATAAAAGGCAGAGGGAAATAGTCCTCAAAAGTGGCTTTGTTTAGCTCCCTATAATCAACACAAATTCTCCATTTCTAATTTTTCTTAGGAACTACCACTAAAGGAGATATCTATTTACTATGAGAGATGGGATATATAAAATTTGAACTCAAGAGTTTTTACAGTTCATATTTGACAATTTCTTTGAGGGTTGGATTCATCCTTATTTGTGGCTATCTTACAAGCGTGATTTCTTCATTGGTATAAATGTGATGTATGCAAGTGTTAGGATGAATTCCTTTCATCTCTAAATAATCCCACGTAAATGCCTAAGACCATTTTTGGATCATTTCTACTACTTGTTGTCTTTGTTTTGTACTTAAACATGTACCAATATACAATTTTTTCAAAAGCTGATTTCAATAGGTTGGAAGATTACTTCCCTATTTTCTTCTAGGGTTGCGATATTGAATGATGTGAACACAACATGATAACAAGTTTCCTAAAATTCAGTACTGAAAATGTGATGGTAACCACTAAAAGAAACAAGATATTAATAGATCTTATATCAGATAAAAAATGTAGAAAAACATGTTCTTCTAATTGTTCTTGAAGTCCTCTTAATATTTTTGAAGTTAGCAAAGGATGCATGCATTCTTATTCCCCATAAGGATTTTCCAATCAATGAGGCACTTCACCAGCTAATTGGGTAGGTGGAAAGAAGTAATAGCCCTAGTGAAAATCCTATGTAATAAAAGTAAATAAAGGAAAAATAATAAGCACGGTTAATGGGACACTTATTCCAAGTTGAATGTTGGGAAAAATCATAGTGATGGGGATCACTAGTGATTTATTAATGGCTAAGGAAATTGGCAAAGGAAATCGCAAAGACTTTCGAGAGGAAAAATATCATTTTGGCACACTTATTTATGAAAATAATAGAAATTACGATAAAAAGGGAGGTGAAAGGTTACATGTTGTATGTGAGGAGGAAAATGAAGGAAAATAATGGAAAATGAATAAAATAAAGGCCTCATTAATAAAAAGGTTTCCAAGGATCAGTACACATAGTTTTTTTTGGTTCAGTTTTGTTGCTCTCTCTCTATTCTCTCTCTCTCATATTCTTGGGCACTTAGAGTTTTCTTGGAGCACTCTTGGAGAGTGTCGCATACTTGGATATTTAGAGCAAGAAGTCAAAGGAAGAGTAGGAAAGCACAAGACATTAGGTTCAAAAACTACAATGGGTGTTTCTTGCAAGTACTAAGTTTCATTTCATTTTCCTCACTAATTTTGACATGAATGGTATATGCATGTGGTTTATTGGTCATGATCTATCATTTTCATGAAGGTTTTCCCTACCTTAACAATGGATTTTCATAGCCTTTGCCATTTACTAGATACTAATAGTGTTGTGGGTTCATTTCCTTGTTTTTCTGATTGGTTCTCATGTTTCCTTTTACTTGGGTTGAGTTGCTAGTCCTAGAGCCTTGGTTGGACAATGATTTGGAGCCATGCAACAATTTCGGTTGAGTTAATAGTATTGGAGCCTTGGTTAGAAAATCTCTCTAGAGCCCTTGGTGGATTGATTTACTAGTCCTAGAGCCTTGGTTGAAAAAATTCTCTAGAGCTTGGTATAAGCTTTGGGTTGATTTACTATTCTTGGGTGCCTTGGTTGGAAGAAATATGCTGGACCTTTGGAAGGTTTGGGTAGACACCAAATTGATGATGTTTTTTTGATGGTCCACTGTGAGGTGGAATCACTGCTTGATCAGTTGAGGTAGTTTGGCATCTGGAAGACCTATATGTTTTTGATCGATGTGTTACATGCAATCCCACATTCATGCCTGGAATATGGAACGAGGGTGACAAGCTAAAGAGAGATTTGGCTCAGCCATGTCTACAATGAGGTGGTTTATGGATGTCCAAAAACTGGTTAGCCTTTGCATCATTAATATGAGTTTATTTCTCATTTTTATTTCATGAGTATTATACTGGTTTATAGGCAGATTATAAGGATATAGTTTCCTTGGTATTTATGTTGGTATTATGTTGGTTTTGAACATGTATTATGATAGTGGCTATGTATGTGTCACGCCCTCTTCCCACATCTACCCAAGTAACCGACCAACTGATGTAATGATACGACAAGAGGCTACTATGATTAGATTCAACCTCCTATGTGACCTTGAGGAAATGGAATCGACAGAAGCACAACATACATACCGTCCACATCAGCTACAAGACCCCTGAGAACCATCTCAACACTTAAGGGGACTTTCCCTTGGGTATCACCCATAAAGTTTTTGATCACTTGACCTTTAGACATTGTCATGACATAGGCCTGCCAACATCCAAGATGCTCTAGATGTTCTCATGCTATAGGCATGCCAATATCTATGGAATATTTTGCCTAGTTCTATGCCAATGTCCTCTGGATTTAAGACACCTTTTTAGGCTCAGAGGCCAGGTCACTGTCGAGAATTGTATAACATATTCAGAACAATAAAATAAAAGGGAACTAATGATGCTAAAGAAAATACTTGAACAGGCCCTTAACTAGGCCCCTATTATATGTGACATGAATTTCATCAAACATATCACAAATATGTAATCTATAGGTGTAAACAACATAATTGAGCATAGGGATCTCATACTTATCTGAGAATCACTAAGAACATGTAACACCCTTCTATGATATGATTCAACCTACCAATTCATGTTAAGGTAGTGGAGATGATGGAAACACACCATACATACATTCAATATCATTATTAGGATCCTCAAGAACCAACGCAACCTTTCTGCTAACCAGCCCCTGGGTCCCACTGAACTTTTGGACCACTTAACCTTTCGATGATCTCTTGCTATGGGCATGCTAGCATCCAGGGACCCCTAGACGTTGTTACATGCCTACAAGCTCTCACAGGCCTGCAAGACAATGTATATGGACTCTTTTTGTTAGTGTTTTGCTAGCATCCCTAAGATTTGAGCCACCTTTTCAGGCCCAAAGCCCAGGTCACTAGCCAGAATTGAATCACATCGTTAGAACAATAAATAACAAAAAAATGATATTATAAATGCAATCACTTGAATGAGACCTTCACTGGAACCTTACTAGCCATGATAGGCATTTCTTCAAACATATCACAAATATGTAATCTACAAGTGTAAATAGCATACTTGAGCATAGGCGTCATACTTAATTGAGAATCACTCAGTAGCATTGATGCCTCAAGACATCAATTTCCATTTCATCCATTAGTTCATAGATACATTTTCCATCCATTTACAAGTAAAAACATGATGAGAGGCATACATAGTTGTTTTCATAAAACATATATATAACCAACATAATATCAACAAAAATACCAATGAAATCATATCCATATGATCCACATATAAACCAATATAATACTCATATACTTACAAGGAGAAATAACCTCTTATTGATGATGAAAAATCTAAACCCAGGATGGGACTCCCATGTTCCACCCGACCGTAGAATGGCTAACCCAAATCTCTCTTCAAGCATTCACCCTCGTACCATATTCCAAGCATGACTGTGGGATCTCATAGAACACATCAATCCAAAACCATCCAAGGCTTCCAGAGGCCATCCACCTCAACCCATCAAATAGTGATTCGACCTCATGGTCAGACATCACAAAACCATCATCATATTGGTCTATATCTAAGTCTTCGAGGGCTTCTAGAGTGTTTGTTCCAAAAAAGGCTTCTAGGACTAGTAACTCAACCCATAGTTGTCGTCGTGCTTCAAGAAATTTTGTCCAACCAATGCTTACATGACTAGTAACTCAAACCACCAAGGGCTTCCAAAGAATTTGTCCAACCAATTCTTCCAAGACTAGTAATACAACCCAAGTTGTTATAGGGCTTCTAGAGTGTTTTTCCCACCATGGCTTCTAGGAACTAATAACTCAACCCAAGCTAAGGAAACATCAGATTCAACAAAAAAAAAACAAGGAAATAAACCCACAATATATATGGCTATCTAAGAAATGGTAAGGCTAGGCAATCCACTATCAATCTAGGCAATCCTTAATACCACTAACATATCATGACCAATAATCCACATGCATATTCCATGCATGCTAAAATTAGCAAGGAAAATGCACATGGATATCGGTACCTACAAGAAAAATCCAATGTAGTTAATGATCCTGATCTCCTCTTAAGTTGTCATGCTCTTCATTTTCCTTCTTGCTTCAAAAATCTAGTTATGCCACACCCTTCAAGAGTTCTCCAAGAAAACTCTAAGTATCCAAGAGTATGAGAGAGGGAGAGAATAATGAGAGAGCTCCAAAACTGAACTGGAAAAAGGTTACCAATTAATCCTCAGAAGCATTTGTATGAATGAGGCCTCTATTTCCCATTATTTTCCTTCATTTTCCTCCTCACATGTAACTTGTGACCTTTCACCTCCCTTTCCTCCTAATTTCCATTATTTTCATAGATAAATGTGCCGAAATTCCATTTTCCTTTTGAAATCCTTAGCCACTTCCTTTTCCATTTTCCTTAGCCATTAAATAATCACAAGTGATCCCCATCACTAGGATTTTGCCCAAAATTCAACTTGGAATAATTTTCTGATCACCCATGGTAATTATTTTGCCTTTATTAACTTTTATTACTTGGAATCTTCACCATGGTTGCTACAGAACCCTCCCCCTTATGGGAACACCATCCTCAGTGTTCAACAACACCTATAATCACAAAAATGTTGTAAGAAAAATATAATGACGATTGAGATTTATCACTTAGCTCGATGTAGTATTTACAATGATCAACCTACTAAGAAGCAAACCAACATGAAAACATAACAAACATAACATCATAATGACATGACACTGATACCGCTTAGCTGAGATTTATAACATAGCTCATTGTGGTATTTACATCCATATACATATGTACATATACCAAAATCCCCAAACATAGACCAAAATAATTACCAACACATATACCAAAACACCATGCAAAAATTGCTTTGCCTCAACCAACAAACAAGGAAGGATATATAGCCTGAATCTAATCTTCCATCTCCCATCTAGCTTCATAGAGCCCAAAGTTCTTCCATTTCACTTTAATTAACTCAATTGCTCGGTTTTGGAGCATGAGCACCTTTTTTTGCAATATACATTGAGGCTCCGGCTGGAATTCTCCATATGGCTCCACCTGCAATATAGACCAGTCAATCACATGATCAACGTCCCTGACATACTTCTTAAGAAGTCACACATGGAAAACATCACAAACTTTCATTGTCAGGGGCAGTGCAAGTTGATAGGCTACTAGCCCAATACTCTCAATAATACTGAAGGGTCCACAAAATCGTGGTAACATCTTGGCACATGATCCAATATGGAGGAGATCTTATTCAGTTTGATGCTCTATTACACCTGTTCCCCAATGTAGAAATCCTTAAACAACCTATTATGATATGCATAGATCTTCTACCTATCTTGTGTTTCCTTTATATTCTTCCTCATAATCTGCATCTCTTGTTCCATGTCCACCAACATGACTTGTCCAATCAACGCCCTATTAACTGGATCACTCGAATTTATAAGAGTATTTCAACTCTGCTGATACAACACCTCAAATGGACTCATGTTTAAAGCTCCTGATAACCATTGTTGTAAGTGAACTCTACCAGTGGAAGATACTCTTCCCACTTTCATTGTTGATGCATCACATACATCCTCAACATGTCCTCCATTATCATGTTAACCCTCTATTCCTGTCAATCTGCCTGTGGATGATAAGTTGTATTGAAAGCCAACTTTCTGCCTAAACCTACAAAGAACTCCTTCCAAAACTTGGAAGTGAATTTTTCATCCCTGTCTCACATAATATTCTTCACAACACCATGAAATATGACCACATCTCTAATAGATGCTTGTGCTATGTCACTAGCTGAGAGTGTAGACCTTACTGGAATGAAATGTGCAACCTTTATAAGCTTGTCCAAATTAACCATGATAGAATCATGTTGTCTCACTGTCCTTGACAAACCTATCATGAAGTCCATGGAAATGGCCTCCCATTCCACTCTCAAATCGTAATCAGTTGTAGCAATCCACCTAAATGTTTAAACTATCCCTTCACACGCTAACAATAAAAACACCTAGCCACAAACTCTGCTACATCCCTCTTCAGGATGAGACAATAATAAAATCTCTTCACTATAGTTAGTGTCTTCTAATAACCTGGGTGACCTGAAAAAGGTTTCGGGGGAAACTCTATCAAGATCACATTCTTAAGCTCACTAGTGTCTGACACATATATCTTGTTTCATAATCTCACCAATCCTTCTAATATAATGAAATAGTCCACATCCTGTGCACCTGCAATTGTACCTGTACCTGTACTGTCACCTGTACCTATACCTGTACTCCATTGCAACATATGCATAATCTCCATATATTTGAAATCCTATTGATTTTCCTACAAGATCCTATCCTATAAGTCTGTCCCATAAGATTTCATAGTTAATAAGTGATTTACTTGTACCCACCTACTAAGATCATCTGCAACTTTTTTCTCTTTACCTTTCATGTACCCAATCTTGAAATCAAACTCATTGATCGTAGCCAACCACCAAGCTTTCCTACCATTCAAACTTGATTTGCCAAATAGTTACCACAAACCATTGTGGTCACTCATCAATGTGAACCTCCTGCCCAAAAGATAATGTCTCCACATCTTCAATGTATGTATAATCAATGCCAACTCAAGATCATGTGTGGGATATCTCTGCTCGTGTTCATTTAGTTTCTGCGACTCATAGCATACCACTTGTCCATCCTACATAAGCACTCCACCAAGTCCCTTCTTGCAAGCCTATGTGGATAGCACAAAATCTTTGTCCAAATCTGCAATGTTTAGCACAAGTGCATGTGTTAATAACTACTTAAGCTTCTCAAAACTAGCCTCATACTCCTCTGTCCATTCAAACTTCTTACCTTTCCTCTACAGTGATGTAATATTATATACAATCTATGGGAAATTCCTAATGAGCCTCCTATAATATCCTTCCAACCGCATAAAACATCTCACCTCATCCACATTCCTGGGAGCTACCTATTCCATTATGGCTCTTATCATTTCCAAATCTACCTCAATGCCATCCTTGGAGACAACATGACCCAAGTAGTGTACCTTATTCTGAAAGAAACTACACTTGCTAATCTTAGCACACAACTAATGCTCTCTTAACAACCTCAACACTGTTGCTAAATTATTGTCATACTCTTCCTCATTTTTAGAATACACCAATATGTCATCAATGAACAAAATAACAAAATTATCCAGATACGGATGCAACACACCATTCATCAAGCATAGAAATGTATTTGGAGCATTATTTAAGCCAAATGGAACTACAACAAACTCATAATGCCCATACCTTGTTCGAAAAGTTGTCTTGTAAATGTCCTCCTCTTTGATGCATACCTGATGATATCCGGATCTCAGATCAATCTTCGAGAACAATGTTGCTCCCTTCAACTAATCAAACAATTCATCAATCCTCGGCAGCAGATACCTATTCTTGATGGTCACTTTTTCAACTACCTATAGTCAATTCATAATCTAAGAGTGCCAACTGTATTCTACACAAACAACACTGGTGCACCCCATGGTGATACACTTGGCCTAATGTATCCCTTGTCCAACATTTCCTTCAACTATAGCTTCAACTCTACCAACGCAGGTGTGCTCATCCTCTAAGGTGATTTTGATGTTGGAGCTTCCCTTGGCACTAACTCAATAGAAAAGTCTACCTCCCTATGAAGTGGAGACTCTGAAATGTACTTAGGAAATACATCTTGAAATTGTTGTAGAACTATGTACCTGCTCAAAACATCTACATACTCAACTTCCTTACCTTTGTCACTAGAGATATGCATTGCAAATAGCATATACCCTTTCCCGCAACTACACTTTTCCTCTGTAGATGTCACCATCCTAACTGATATTGTTTTCTTCTTTCCCTGTAACACTTGCAGTTCCCCCTTGTCATCCACACACTCAAATTATTTGTCATAACAATCTATCTTGGTTCTATGAATATATAACCAATCCATGCCCAAAAACATATTGTATGATCCCAATGATAATACATTTAAATGTGTTGCGGTAGGCATACCATTCAAATCAAATTCACAAGCTCTTACCCAATGGTGAACTTGCTTCTTAGTACCTGTAGTCAACTGCAGTAACCAAGATTTTGCATGCAATTCCTTACTCAAACCACATTTATCCTCCAAGTAAGGACTAACGTAGCTACAATTAGATCTAAGGTCAATCAAAATAGAAATAACGTGATCACAAATCTTATTGTCCACCTAAATGATAGATGTTGGATGGTCTTCATTTTTGTTAGCCAATGCTACATAAATATGACGAATGCTCTAACCAACATCCATGACATTTTGTGCGCCCTGTTTACTATATATTTGAGGCATACCACCTTGATTTTGTGGAAAATCTCTCCTACAATGATCTTTTCGAAAGTCCAACACTCTATAGGCTTTCGGCCTACACCCTTATTCTTCTCCTCAGATCGATGAACCTATCCTCTATCTTATGTATTGAACTTCTTAGATGGTGCAACATTCTCTTTATTACCTATACCCCAAGGTATTTCTCACCTTCTGTCCCGTTCTCCTTTGTTTTTTACATCAACTTTCAAGTTTGGCTTAGTCTCATATATGTGTTTCAATTGTTGATAACAATTCCTTATCTTTCGAATGACCCCCTCCAATGATTTTGGATCATAAAAATCAATCTTGTCTTTGAATGCAACTAGTAATACACTAATGAAGCTCAGAATCTTTTCCTTTTCCTCCATGAGGAAAGGCACATACCTCAGTAACTCCAAGAACTTGCTAGTGTACTCATCATCTATCATCAGTCCCATCTTTAGCTCATAGAATTACTTTTCCCTGTCATTAACATATCTCTCTAAAAAATACTTCTTCTTCAACATCTGATCAAACTCACTCCAAATCAAGTCTTCCTCATGAATACATTTAACATTCTTAACATATTTCCACCAAATGTTTTCTTTACCTTTGAGACTATGTAGCTACTTTTGTTTTAATGTTCTTTGAAAAGTCATGCAACTTGAAGAACTTCCTCATGCCAAACAACCATGCCTCTCCATTCTACGATTTATTCATCTCTCCACTAAAAGTAGGTGGCTTTTATTTCCAAAACTCATATGGAAAGTATCCCCTATCACACCTTCTGTAAGGATGATAACGATGACAATCATAGTGCCTATCTGAATCAGAACTAGAATAATACATGTGTTTGTCCCTCTTCATATCGAGAGTGTCCAACAATATTCCATCTCTAACCATGTCATCTCTATCTGAATGGTGACCACCATGCGACCTACTTCCATAGGCCCCATTAGTTATGTCCTCCTACTCATAGTTGATCCAATGTGGTCCCTATCACTGCAAATATGACAAACTTTGAAGTATCACTGCATTTACCTTTGCTTGTTTCTCGTGTGCCTGCATGATTCTATCATTATCTTCCTTACAAATCCTTATTTATTCCTTTAAGCTTCTCAATGTATCCGCCAAATCAGAAGAATTCCCAACACCATACTGCTCTTCTGATTCATAAGGAGAGTCTTTTTAGTCTACCATCTTGATAGCCATTTGATATTTCTTCCTGCAAGGTATATCATGTTAGCTAAACCAAATCACAATAAACCAACATACCATATTATAGATCGGGGAGGATACCTTGTCTACAAGATTAAAAAATTAGTGTGATACATGTATAACATAATCATGATAGCATATAGAAACATAATACATAAGCATATGACTATGAAACCATCATTCTAGCTAGGGTCTAGTCATCAATGCATGACCCTAACAACAACACAGATCACAACCTTATACATGACAATAACCACTACATCACTGTACACTCGACCACATGAAACATCAACATGCATAGTCAATGCATAATCAACCACATACATGCATAGACACATGTAATCAATCACAAGTGAATGATACTTGAAACCAAACCTACAAGAATGATACATGTAACCAAATATACAAGAATGCAACCAAAAATACAAGAACATAACCATTATACATATAAAAACATGTAAGTGACATATAACAACATGTAACCATTCATACACTCATGATGATTCACTCCACAATAACAAGATCAAGTTCCTCATGACGGGACCCCTATGCTCGGATATGTTTTCTAAACTTGTAGATTACATAATTGTGACACGTTTGACAAAATGCATGTCATGGCTACTATGGGTCCAGTCAAGTCCATATTCAACCAATTGCATTTGTATCATTGTTATATTGTTATATTTCATTACTGAAGCAACCATTGAGTTATGGGCATTGACTTGGGCTCTGGGCCTCAAAAGGTAGCTCAAATCCCAGGGATGCAAGCACAACACTAGGCAAAAAATTATCTAGAAGCATGTATACCCATGTTGTGGGATAATCCAGAGCCTCCTAGATGAATTCTTGTCCATGTAGAGGGTCTTTCTATGGGTGTAATTATCTAAAATATCATTTGGTCTCTGAGGATGGTTAGCTAAATAGTTGGGATGGCTCCTAGGAGTTTTGTTGCTGATGTGGAAGGTTTGTATGGTGTGTTTTCGTCAGTTCCACTTCCTTAACTGATGCATAGGGAGTTGAATCATATCATGGTAACTTCTTGTCACATGTTCCCCTCAGTTGGATGGTTACTTGTGTAGATGTGGGTGGAGGGCATTACAAAAGATAGTTAAGGTTTGAATTTAAGACACATTAGAGATAGTCATTTCCCCAATTCTGCACCCACTGACAGTATGAACACAAGCTAACCAAGGCTGGCATAGGACTATTGGGTGTCTTATTTTAGTACTTGTTAGAGAAATTACTATTAAATCAATTGGATATTCCTAAGAAGCTAATGTTACCAACACATCTTTTAGGACTCCAATAGGTTTGACGATGGAATTATCTACTAATTTCAACACAATAGGTGTGGGTTTTATCTCTTTTGGTTGCAACAGTGTCATAGTATCAACAATATTCGCATTGATGGCTTCCCCCAGATCTGCAAGCGTACTAGGTAGAAATGTTCCATTAATCCCTATGGTTACCACTAGGTTCCCTAGATTGTCGTATTTTGGTGGTAATCCAGATATCATTTCGAACATTTGGTTGATTATTTTGATAGTATGATTATTGTTTGTATTCCTTCCTAGTTTCCTAATGCAACGATCCCTAATAATATTATTGTAAATAGGAATGTCTTTAGTAGCTTGTAATAAAGGGTTCTTTATACAAACATTTCTTAGCTCAGATCCCAAATCATACTCTATGGGTGTCTCAGTTTTCTTTACAAGTAATATTTCGACAGAAAGGGGGCTCCTTGGGTTCCAATATCTCTTGTGGTTCTTTTACTACATCGTTCTTTCCATTTTCCATTTGTTCAGTTGATTTGTCTTCAGATTCTGTATTGGGATCCTCCTCCTGTATAACTACTTCATATTTATTTTTGTTAATGGTTTTCCCATATTTGAGTTCATTTTCATTTATGGGAAAATAAGTGATAACATAACTAGGAAAAGGTTGTAGTTCAATGTTTTTTACAGGTTGAAGAGGTCTATATTAGGATTACATATAGGCTATGTAGGTAGTTGTGTTGGTCGAGGAGGGTCGAATGGTTGTTGCATATGCTGTGAACATGGGTTAGTATTTTGAGGTAAGGCAAAGGATGGTGGTTATTCTAATGGAGGTGATAATGGTAATGAAGATTTTTGGGGGTAAGGTGGGTTATACCTTTGCTAGAACTGAGTCATATTCGGTGCATAAGACATATAAGGTGAATATTTTTGTTGGTACTAGGGGTACGAAGGTGCATGGGATTGGGATTGAAAGGCACTCCTGTACGAATTATCTCTCCATCCCTAGTTCCAACGTGAATTCAAAAGTGGTTGGGTAGGCCATGGCGAATAAGATGCCTAAGATTTCCATGGTTGATACTAGGGAAAATCCTGAATGTTAGGATCTTGGTAAGGGCTATTTTTTGGTGTCCTCCATGATGATTTCCTAGATTATTGGGGAATATCACTTGTTTCAACCCCTCACTTATAAATATATTGTAATCATGGTAGACGAGGGAATTTTTCAGTGGGGTGTTCATAGGTGAAAATTCCACAAATTTCTACCACATTTATGGGGCATTCCCTCTCAGCAATTTTGTTTCTCATTTAGAATAGAAAATGACCAAAGAACCCCTCCCTTAATCTTGTTTATTTTTAATTTTCAGAGCATCCAAATGATCACTAATAGTATTCAGGATGTCTATTTTAAAATTTTCTAAGAGGTTCCCTAGTTCAATTCAAGTGACACCACCTTGCACTAGATTATAATTCGTAGACACATAATCCCTTGCATTGTCCCGAATTTTTTTGCCTACCTTAGCTAGATTATAGAATAAGTTCTACAAGGTTCAACTATTTCATCAAAAAATTTCTTATATATATATATCACCAAAACTCCAAATATTTAAAGTTCCAATGCATTCTTCCCTTAACCCTTTTAGAAAAATAGCCCTAAATGTTATTTCGTCTAGATTATCCATTCGGGATTTATTGTAATTATAAAGAAATATTTGAAGATATTCTTCCAACCCCTCATATTCCATTTGTTTCATTCTAAAAATATCATTAATATCTCTTCTTTTACTGTAACCTTGCTATTTCTTAAGAAATATAGAATTCATATCATCCCATGCATAGATAATATGTTCTCCCAAACTCATAAACCATCTCATGGCTAAATCTTTTAGCATAGCAGAAAATAGTTTGAGCTTATGTGCATCATCATGATAATTATAACTTCTGTAAAGAATATCAAATTCAAACAGAAAAGAATCAGGGTCTTTAGAATATGTACCATGGAAAAGTGGAAGAGACACCAAAGGTCTATTTTTCATAGTAATGTGTATAGTGACATCCATAATTCGAAATCCAAATGTGGTCTCTGACTCTTCATCATTTTCTCAGGGACCCCTCTTGGCCCTTCTCTTTGATCATTATTCCCACCAAATAAAGTATTGATTCTATCATTATCCCCAACGTTGGTCCCACCATTATTTATGTCATTATTTCTATTCCCTTCACCTTCTCCAATGTTACTCGTGATGGCCATAGGTCAAGAAGTAGGCTTTGGTATGGTATTCTAGCCGGAAGAAGATTCGACTAGGTTGGGTTTGATATACCCAGGTCCCAAGTCTCTTTGAGGTCCTCCTACTGTTGATTCTACTTGTGATACTACCATAATTTTCGTTCCTACAACATCTCCTAATAGGGCTTGTTCTTGTTGTAGTATGCCTTGAAGTTGTATTTCCCCCTTCAGATGTTATGTTTTCTTTTCTGGGGCCACTTTTGTTGTAGAAATTTCTCCCTCTACGCTTATACCTATGTAATGATAAACAAGGCTAATTGCAGGTGTTTTTTTAGGACCAAATAATTCTAAAAGTGATTTCGTACTTTCAATACATCTTACCTTACTATCTCTAGGTCGACCTCTACTTTTGCACATAATAAAGAGAAGGTTCTACAAAAATCTACTAAAGGCAATCAAACTTTGGAGCAACCCCACCATAGTGGATGTGTGGCTCTTCACTCACACCTTATCGTACACTCTCTGCCCTTTGATTTCCCTGTAAAGTCCTTATCACAGATATAAATCTTTAAAAAAAAATGTACATGTAGCATTTGAAACTCCCTGGAAACAACACCAAAAATGTTAGGGTTTTTATATTTAGTTTTAATTCCTTAAATTTAGAATTATCAACCAGAGTTCATAATATTTAAGTTATAAGGAATTAAGGTTCATATCTAAATTGATTACCGTATGCTCACTTAGTATGAATTTAAGTATCGAATGACCAAATTATGTTCCTAATTTAAAATCGTTACCCTAAAGTTTCCCGAAGTGAAGAAACCTATTATACGCTCCAATGTCACACATAATTTAAATTGTCAATCTATCTTTGATAACCACACTACCAATTAAATATTATTCTTAGAAATAAAATTAACAATCATCATAAACTAAACTCACAATTTGATTTAAACAATTTTTTCTATTAAAAAATATCCGCACAAAACTAATCTCGAGGATCAAGCTAGAAATTGAAAAGTTAACTCAACCATGTTATTAAGCTCAAAATCATTGACACGACTTTCTAATTAAAGAAATTGATTCAAAAACTAATTGAGAAAATAAATAAAATGACACAAAACTTCCTGACTGGATAAATCATATTCGGAATTAACTATGGAATGAACCAAGAGGCACTCTGTTTCCTAATTTAATATTTGAAATTGCTTGAAAAATAAATGGAATATTGTTCCTACTTAACCTCGTAAAAATTCAAGTATACTAAACATCAGCTACATGGACTCCTTACTAAGATTATATATCTACAGATAATCGAATTATTTCACTCAGATCAAAGAATTCATTCCAAAGGCTATGAGAAACACATTCATCAGAAATACGATCTAAGTTGAAGCCTTCTCTTTCAAACCTATCAATATTCGATATCAACAGAGAAACTTACGAGTTCAAATAATCCCTATAAAAATGATTTTCAAACCAACACAATTTGAAAAAAGCATGTAACTACTTATCTCTTAAACATAGCACTCAAA
This sequence comes from Pinus taeda, assembly GCA_000404065.3. Classification (NCBI taxonomy): domain Eukaryota; kingdom Viridiplantae; phylum Streptophyta; class Pinopsida; order Pinales; family Pinaceae; genus Pinus; species Pinus taeda. The sequence goes on from APFE031362594.1 coordinate 103,794, forward strand.
TCCATGGAAGATTGCAAATATCGCTCAATTACAGTACCGAGTACAAAAGTTCTAGAAATTACAAAAGATAAACAAATATTTTGAGTACAAATTCACTAAAGATAACAAGAACACTTCCTATCTAACTAAAAATTATATAGAACTTGTTTGACATTTTGGGTGGGCCCTTACCATGACCTAAGACAAGCTAATTTACCTCAATAAATCATAGGTTATAAGCAAATGAATCCACAAATATAAAATCCGAGATCGATTATATATTAAAGCCTTCAATAAAACATAAGTCTATGTGTTCCAAATAAAAAAATAAATAAAATGATATGGCGGTTTACAGTCACAGTGTCCTTGCTACAACTTCACTCCGTATGTAACTTCTCACATTGATGTTCAGCTTTCATAAAGAGTTTAAGGCCCAAATACAGTTACAACAAATTGACTCATAAAAGTAAATATGTGTGTCATATAGGCTTAATTGAGCTAAGCCATTTCCAAATATCACTCATCTATATCGTATCTACACTAATCCAACTGTAGCACTATCTTTAGGTTTGAAGAAGTTATCAACACGACCATGAACATAAGAAACCACCTTCGAGATTCCCATCAGTTGACTAGTACCAAATATGGAGTAGAGTACTATAACTAAGTACCAAATGGTTGTCTAATATGTTCTTGAGTTGGATGTTGGGTCACTAGTGACCTGTCAATGTATGCAAGTTTCCATCCTTACATTTAAGAACCCTATCAATATATCAGTCAATAGTAAGTCAAGAAATATAAACTCATTTAACATCTACTTAGAGTAACCAAGGAGCTGGAAACATAGTCTTTATTGTGATTCTTATCTCAAATTATAAAATAACATAGTTTAGGTAATATAGAGTGGTTTCTAGGTGTCAAAAAAGGGTAAAATAGGGTGGGTTATAGTGGAAATAGTAAAATAGTATGTCAAAATGATAATAAAAGTAGCACTCAAAATAAAAATAGAAAATCATTGAGACATACATTAAAAAAATTGTAACATACATAGGCTTGACTCATTTATGAGCATTAAACGCTAACTTAACTTACTTGTAGCGACTCAATGATTGTTGCATATCTTTTCTATAGGATGTAGAATGATTATTGCATGTCTTTTTTGTAGGATTTGTTCTTGTGGCAGGAAAAACGTGGCCTGTATTTTCCTCATGATTAGTTTTTTTGGTTGGAAGAGCAGTACCGAATAAGCTCTCTATTGGTGGTGGAATGAAGTAGTGGTGTGAAGAATTGATGTGTTGATCCTAAAATGAAACAGTGTCAAGTGGTGAGAAGTTGCTATAAAAAATATGGCAAGTGGCTGCAAGTGATGGAAGGTGGCATGAGCATCAAAATTTGGATAAAGGTACAATACTTTGTATAAAATTAAAGTAATGTACTAGACTTTGGATAAAATTAACAAAGCGAAATTACATGGGGAATCTAAACTATGGAAAAAGGTGAACAGATCATTCCCACCCCATGGGCTCCACCACAAGCATTCCAAACTTTGGATAAATTTAAAAGAGCCAAACCGCAAAGAAAATCCATACTTTGGATAAAATCTATTTACGGAATGCAAATTCTGCAACCCAACAATAAGACCTCCAAAAACAAACTTTAGAAAAAAGAAAATGTTTTTGCAAAAACATTGGTTAAATGCATCGATCAACACAAATTAATATGAATTCAACACTAAATCAATCGCTATAATCCTTTTTGTAAAAAAAACTAATAAAAAAGAGATCGACCTACTATTATTATCCCTGCCACAAAAGGTATAATGTATTCGCAAATGCATTGACTAACCATTAATCAACCATTTCACTTAAAATTAAAAAAAAAAAATATAATGTTAACACTATAAATAAAATTAATTAATTTATTTTTAATATTTTATTTTTATTTATTTTCATTCTGATTGGTTTAATATGTTTCCCTTATAATGATGAAGTCGTTGCCGACTCATACCTGCCTCACCTCTTTCGTGTAGAAAGTGTCGATGATAGCTAAGTGATATGATACTTATTAAATAAAAATCTTCTATTATTTAACACCATATACCAAAGCTCCACCCACGTAACCTTATCCCTCCATCTTACATATCCACATCATTTTTAAAACATATCTTATGATTTGTCACCATATAAAAAACCTCCACCCATGTAGCATTATCCCTCCGTATTACATATCCACATCATTTATAATACTTTATTAACCTTGTCCCTCCATGTAATAAGCCATAACAAACCACTCCCACATATTAACACAAATTAATACCACTTCCACATATTAACACAAATTAATACCATAAGGTATAATGTTGGATGTTCGTTGAATGGATGAGCGTCGGAAGTTATGGAGAAGGTATGTTGGTTATAATAAGTATGACGGAGCATCAATAGATATGGTGGGCTCCGTAAGGTGCAGAAGGTACGATGGTTGCTTATTTAGTATTAAAATATGTCATGATTGGAATATAATAATGATTGGGATGCAATTTAAATGAATTGTGGGAAAAATGTTAATAAGTGTTTAGCCAATTGGATTGGATCTCATTGGATTGGATCTCATGAGATATCTAATTTTGTCTACCCATGATACGATCATTTGGCCCTTGCTAGGGTTCCTGAGTAAACAAAGGTGTGATGTTGCCCTTATTAGGGTTTCTGAGTAAACTTGCCGCCTATCTCCTCTCTGCCCTCAACTTTCATGTCCTTCTCCGTCGCTGATCCTCTCAACAAGGAACCGCCCTTCGGAGGGGTGGACTCAGCCCCCCCTCCCGCATCAGGCCCTTGCTCTGACACTCCAATAATCGCAGATGTTCCAGCCCGCTCCGGCTCCACCCGATATGTCGCCCTCAACACCAATCCTGTCATTGAAAATAATGGAGACTCTGCTGCAGACCATGCGGCAGCCAAATACAAAGGCACAGATTAGAACGACTCGACGTCACGGCCAAAAGCGTCTTCTACAACATGCATTCCCAAGTCTGCAGAGAGAATCAAAATAGATCTTCCCAGTGAGCGAATCAACAACCAAATCCAATACATGAGGAATCATGCACTCATAGGCAAGTTCCTCAGATTCTGGCCAACTGAAAAGGCCTTGCATGGATGGATCACCTCCAAATGGAAGCCTAAAGGACAAGTCACCCTGCAGCTTGCTCCCAAAGGTTTCTTCACTGTTACTTTCAACTATCTGGAAGACAAAACTCACATCTTCGAAGGAGGTCCGTACTTCTTCAACTCTATAGGCCTATATCTTCGTGAATGGAAAGAAAGGTTCAATCCAAACAAAGAAGATTTCAACTGGGCTCTGGTAGGGATACATATGTACTCTCTTCCCTTGGAATACTGGAACGAGGAGACCTTAAAGGACATTGGCAACAACTTGGGATTTTTCATCAAAGTCGTTGAGGAAACCAAATCCCGAAGATACACCTCCTACACCAGGATTTGTGTATACATGCATCTGGCCAAAGAACTCACGGATTCGGTAAGTCTATTTCATGACGATTTTGAATGGGTCCAAACAATATACTACGAGCATGTTCCTTTTTGATGCAGAAAGTGCCATGAACATGGCCATCTTTTCAGGGACTTCCCTCTGAATCTTCAGGCTAAAGCTCCTGTAACTGAGACGAGTAAAGATGTTGAGAGATTTACAAAGGTCTCCAGTTGCAGAAAGCATGCCAAAAAACCTCCAGTTGCTCCATATGATCCCAAGAAACCTTAAACACGGAATAGTTTTGAAATCCTGTCTTCACAAACCAACTTGGAGGATCACACATGCATCCCACCTTCAGTTCCTTCCCCTTCTACTCCTACACCTCCTCCAAATCCTTCAACTACGCCCTCAATCTCTGATCTAAAAAGCATCCCTGTCTCAACCTCTAATGATAAAAAAAAGCTCCAGATACAACCCTACAATTTTCCACCATGGAGATAGATGCAACTCTAGCTCTCAGTATTCATCAAAAGTTAGATGAGGAAGAACAGAACAAACTGACACACATGGAGAAGGAACCAGAAAGTGTAGATCTAGGAGGTCTGGACATTCTCAAACTGGAAGCAGTGTGTCGACATAAAGAATTCAGTGATATAACCCCTCAGGAGATCGAAAGACTTGAAGTAGTTTTAGCCAGAGCATAACAAAACAAATATCTTGGCATTCAGGCAGGTAGTCCTTGGGATTGTAAAAAAATACTGAAAAACTCAAAGAAACGTGGACGCAAAACAGATCTGCAAAGGACTATTATTATTGGAGAAATGCTAGTGGACTCTGGTAGATTCCCCAAGTTGAGCAAGTTCTTCAAATCTCTTCCCCACTGTTCATCATGAAGCTAATCTCATGGAATGTGAGAGGGCTTAACAGCCTTGCAAAACACCGAATGTTAAAAAATATGATCCAGCAAAAAAAGACTTCATTAGTCTTTCTACAAGAAACCAAAGGCAACAACATTGTATTGGAGAAAATTCTAAACAAAGCCTGGACAGGATGTCGCTCAGTCTCTGTGGATGCCTCAAGGGCTTTAGGAGGGCTAGCAATCATGTGGAACCCTCAAGTTCTCTCCCTTCAAGATTTTCATGCCTCACACTTGTTCATTCAGGCTACATTCCACCTAATCGGGACCAATATCCATGGTCTTCTCACTAATGTGTATTTTCCACAAGATTTACAAAAAAAGTTGAATTTGCTGAATACACTCACAACTCTTAACTCTGGCAGGAGTCATCCCCTTTGGATAAGTGGTGGTGACTTCAATATCATCAAAGTGTTGCAGGAAAAATCAGGAGGTCGAGCAAGGTTGGAAGGGGACAACATCGACTTTAAAGACTTCATCCACAAAAATCAGCTAATGGACCTTCAGACTTTGAATGGTATGTATACATGGACCAATAAAAGAAGGGGACAACAGCATATAGCTTCTAGATTGGATCGATTCCTTTTGTCAGATAATGACATTCACCTGGGCGGAGACTTCCATGCTTCCATCATGCCTCGAGTGGGCTCAGATCACTGGCCCATAATGCTACAGTGGTCGCGTCCAGGGTCTAAGTGCAACAGAACTTTCCACTTCGAATCCTTCTGGTTTTCTCATCCTAACTTCAAAGAAGTGGTCATCGCTGCCTGGAAATCCTTCATTCCCCCTGCAGGAGCCAAGATGTTTCAATTTCAACAAAAGCTAAAATACCTTAAAGAAGTGCTCAAATCTTGGAATCACACACATTTTGGTAACATATTTGATCAGCGGAAACTGCTGGAGCAGCAAATGAATACACTGCAACAATGTATCATCTTTGAAGGAAGAACGGAAGATTATGTGCAACAGGAGCAGGCCCTCCTAACCCAAATTGAAACACGAAGGCAACAAGAAGAGACTCTATCACAACAAAAATCCAATATCAAATGGCTTAAAGATGGGGAGAAAAATACTAAATTCTTTCACAGGTCAACCATTCAAAGGAGAATGCACAACAACATCGCTTTCATCAACAATCAACAAGGGGAGCGTCTGGAGGTGCATGAAGACGTGGCACAAGAATTCCAAGATTACTTTCAAGACATTCTTAGGGAACCCCCGAGTTGTAGAAATCAAGCTATACAAACTATAACGCAGCACATTCCTAAAATCATAAATGCGGATCACAACAATAGGCTTCTCCAGCCTATCTCTATGCAGGAAGTGGAGGATGCAATGGCCCAACTCAAGGATGGTAAAGCGCCCAGCCCTGACGGTATCATAGCTAATTTCTTTCATGCCTTCTGGGAGCACATCAAAACAGAGGTTTGGGAGCTCGTGGAAGAATCGTGATCGATGCATTGGGTCCTTCCTTCCCTAAACACGACCTTTATAGTGCTCGTTCCTAAAGTGGAAGAATCCAATACTGCTGATAGATATAGGCCGATTACACAATGTAATGTAATATACAAGCTCATATCTAAAGTCGTGGCGAATAGGCTCAAACCTCTTCTCCCTCTCTTCATTTCGCTAGAGCAGATAGGCTATGTAGAAGGGCGCCAAATTCTGGATGGTATCACTGTCTCCCACGAAGTGATCCACTCCCTCAAGATACTAAAAAAACCAGGTATGATTCTCAAACTAGATATCTCCAAAGCATTCAACAAGCTTACCTGGACTTATATTAAACACATCTTACTTGCATTCAGCTTCAATGCTACCTGGACGCGATGGCTAATGAATCTCATTTCCTCCCCCTGCTTTTCCATTCTCCTAAATAGTTCCCCTTCCCCACCCTTTCATCCTTCTCGGGGTATCCATTAAGGCGATCCACCTTCCCCATTCCTTTTTGTTCTCATGGCCGAAGGACTAGGCCGCCTTCTTCATTCTGATACCAATTCACACTCTTAAAGGGAATTGTGTTGCATGGTCAATCCCCCATCACTCACCAATAGTTTATCGACGATAATATGCTTTTTGGTCATCCGTCAGTTCAAGAGGCCTCTGCCTTCAAGCTCCTGCTCAATCTCTTCTCAGAAGCCTCTGGCACCTCCATTAATGCCTCCAAATCCCACCTCTTTTTCTTCCATATTCCCATTCTCACTCAAAGAAATATAGCCAAGATTTTGGGCTTTTTGATAGCCAAGCTTCCTTCGAAATATCTTGGAGCTCCCCTGTTTGATACTACTATCAAACATGCTTCCTGTAGAACCCTCCTTGACAACTTAGAAACCAGGCTCTCCTTGTGGACTTCCCACTCTCTCAACATTGCAAGAAGGATTATCCTAATCAAATCTATTCTCCAAGCCATGCCTCTGTATTTGTTCTCAATCTTGGCTACCCCTAAATGGGTTCTTAAAAACATATGCAATCTTCAACAAATTTTCTTTGGGGCTCCTCGGACCACAACATAAAATGGGCTCTGGTCAAATGGACGGAGTTTTGTCTTCTGAAATCAGCTGGGGGGCTAGGTCTAAGGGATCCCCTTCACAGCAACAACATCATGGGTGTGCGTATATGGTGGAATTGGATCTCTAAACCGCAAACTCCCTGGGGTCGTCTCTGGTAGGCCAAATATGCTCCAGGAAGTCCAAAGGAGGATCTAATCCGATTCTGTTCAACCACCCCTGGCTCACTGATTTGGAATGTTGCAAAGAAACATAGCGCCTTTATTCAAGCGCACAGCTTCAGGGAAGTCCACTCAAGCACCAATGCAAGATTTTGGGAGGATTCCTGGCAGCAAATTCCCAAACTTGCCTCTCTCTTTCACAAACCCAAGTGGCAAGCAACCATGCAGCAAAATGAGCAAATCCATGTCCATCAATTCTGGCAGCAACAATCTCCCCAAGGTTTTCAACTTTGGAGACCGGCAAACACATGGCAGGCCAACTGGTAGGAGGAAACCTATGATGATATTGATCAAGAGCTCAAACTTAGGAAAATTAAGCTTTCTGATCAGAAGGACAAAGTGCAATGGGGATATAATCCCAAGGGCATGTTCACTGCCAAGGAAGCATATCAAATTCTCTATCAACCTATGTAGATTATAAAGGATGAACTATGGGACCAAGTCTGGCAACCAAACATCTAGCCTAAGGTCTCCACTTTCCTTTGGCTTCTAAGCAAAAAAACGATCCCCACTTAGGATAATCTACAAAAGCGAGGATTTATTGGACCTTCCAGATGTTCCAACTGCAATCTTCATTCAGAGACCATCAAGCATATCTTGGATACTTGCCCATTAGCAGCTTAAATGTGGGAGAGAATAGCACAGTGTAATAGAAGAACAGGTGAAGTGAGGGAGACATCATAAACACCATCAGGAACTAGCCTCGGTATCCTTTCCAAAGTCCTCTACTCAATTCCCTCTGGAACCTCCTTCCAGGCTTCGTCTACTGGATCATCTGGAAGGAAAGAAACAACAAGATCTCAAAAATCACAGTTCACCTCCTGATATTCTTTGGCTACTTCTCAAGTAGAACCTTCAAGAAACTCTAGCTCTCACACAATGGAAAGACTCAGATATGCCATTTTTACCCCAGAAACGCCCCATTCTAGTCGACTGGAACCTAGATCTCACCTCTGTAGATCATATCAAGCATAGTACTTCAATTCACTCCGAGTCTGCACAACTCTGGTCTCCTCCTGCCATCCACCCTTACATGTTGAACTTTGATGGAGCAGCTAAGGGAAATCCTGGGCCGGCTAGATATGGTGGAATATTTAGAGATGTGGAAGGCTCTGTTCTGCATATTTATCACGGATCGCTAGGTAGAGATACCAACAACACTGCCGAGCTTGAAAGCTTATGGAAAGATATACACATAGCAGAAATAGAAAAATTGTTCCCTCTAGAGGTAGAAGGGGATTCACAAATTCTAATAGAGGCTGCTATCCGGATACAATCAGGATCCTCAGCAGCAAATATTGCTTCGAGTTGGAGGCTCCTAAGCAGACTGGAACAAATTAAAGAATGGCTCAAAACTCCAAGTAATATCTCCTTCAAGCACATTCGGTGAACAGCTAATAAGGCAGCAAACAAAATGGCTAATCAAGGGGCTGATCAGCAGCTCCCATTCTTCTCTGGTTCGTTGAATAGTTCCAATGATATACAACTCAAACGCGACTGCACTCTCCTGGTGCAACAAGATCTATCTCTCCCAGATCCGGGTGTTTGAATGTGGTACAGGTACGTGGGTAGCAGAATGGGTGGGCACAGGGATCATCTCCACTGCCTCTCGGTCTCTCACAGAACTGGTCTTTATTTCCCCTGAGCTCAAATTTGATGATGCTTTAATGCAGCCTATCCCTCCTCTTCGGCTGTTTATGTCTTAATCATGGCACCCTCAGCTCATCTCATTTGTGCTCCTCCTTTGCGCTCAAGTCCCTCCTCTGCAGTTGCAGAGATTCATTCTCGAACCATCCCAAGGATACATTGGGCTCTGGTTCGATGGGTGTATTTCTGGCTGGGGCTTCAGGTTTCTCACTGCCACACCTGCAAATTCACTAGCTACCTGTCCTCTGCTCACCCATTCACCCATCTGGGTGCTGGAGCCAAGCTAGTTCTAATCCTTTTCTGCCTCCTTAGTTTAGCAAGCTGCCTGGATATTCCTGTTCTTCTAGTTATGCCCAAACTTCGCCAGAGGATGAGTTGCAGGAGAGGCAGCTCTCGAGGGAAAACGAGCTGCCAAGCCTCCTCCTCCACGACGGATTCCTCGAATTTTTGTTCGAACTTATGCATGGACTGATATCCGGCTACAAGGAGTGGTCGGGGAAGGGGCAAAGGGCTACACAATTTGGCAGCAATCTCTTTCAATTCTAGTACTAATACTGCTCGACTACATTTCCCCTACACTCATGGCAATTTCTCCTTCATGGCCTCTGTTACCATAGAGCTTAGCGAGATTAAGGCTAGTCAGGAAGCTGTTTCCCTTGGGGTGACTAAGGAAATGCTGGCAGAAGACAGATATGGCACCATTCAGATGAACTACGAGCAGAGCAAGTCCTTAGGCTCGGGCAAAGGCATGGCATCCTAGATCATGAATGATCAGGCGAGCCCGAGTGTCCCTATTGGTGGCGGCTCTACAAGCAAAGAGGGCCACCCCTCTGAGGACGAAGATGACTACAAATATGGATGTCGCATCATCGAAGAGCAGCCCTCCACCTCTCATGACGTTTAAATAGGTTTGCGCTCTATGGTTTTTTGGAATTCAGTATGCTCAAGGATATTCACTTATCACCCACTGGACCATCATGATAAGCGCACCAGCTCTAATTGTCGGTTTCCCCTGGGAGGGGGGCACTCTGCTAGCCTATAGTTTTGGGTCTCGGTTGCAGTCTCAGTTGCTTCTAAAGTTTGTACTCGGTTTTTGTTCTAGGTAGTGCTTCTCGGTTCACTTGCCATGGTCTAGTCATCCTGTTACGGTTGTTGTATGGCCTCTGTTTAATTTTTAGTTCCAAGCACAACAATGGGGGCTTTTTGCTTTTTTGTAATAGTCATGGTCAGGTTCCTTGCGGTCCTTCAGGGCAATACTCAGCAGGGTATTTTTTGAGTATTGATCAGCTATGCTATGTAAACATGCTGCATCTTTGGGCTAGCTTTCATGAGGCCATGGCCTTGGTGTAAAAATATTTTGTATCAATATAGGAGTAGACAAATTCAGAAAGAAAAAAAAAAAAAAAATTGTTTAGCCAATTGCCCCAAAGGCAACTAAATTTGAAAAAATTGCTCTCAACTAAATAAAATATTAAAACAAAAAAGCCAATTCAACATTTCAATTGGAAAAAAAAAATTTAATAAGAAAGTTTAAATTTCATTTTAATAAAATGAGATAATTATTTACATTTACACTAATAATAACATAATATTTAAATTAAATAATTTCATATAAATATGAAACTAATTGCACCATATAAATCCAATGATGTAATATATAACCTAATATAACCTTTTTTTTTGTCTTTGTATTATGATGTATTATGTCTTATAATATGAGCGGTTAAAATTATATTGTAAATGAGTTTAAAAAGAAAAAGAAAAATGATACTACACATTCATGTGAAAATGTATGTTTAAAAGCTCAACCACCTGCATACTCATTCTTTGATTTCATTCCAAATTCTATATTCTTAAAATTCGTTGGTTTCGATCCTAGCCTCCCCATGGTCACTTACATTATCTTTTTGTTAACCAATTTCTACACCTTACTAATATTAATTCCTACACAATTTTATTTATTGTGTTCCCTCCACTTACCTCTCTCCTCAGTGTTATTATCTCTGCATATTCGCAAATGACGAACAATTAATCAACCATTTGACCTAAAATTAAACAAAAAAAACTGTAAGGTTAACATAGTAAACAAAATTAATTTATTTATTTTTAAGATTTTATTTTTATTTATTTTCATTGTGATTGGTTGAGTGGGTTTCCCTCTTATTGTATAATGATGAATTTGCCCCATGATTGTACCTGCCTCATGTTTTTGGTGCATAAGGTACACTTGTTGCTTTACAAATGGCAGGCGTTAATGGTTGGCCTAAGCAACATCATCAACCTCAGATACCATAATAAACTTTTTCCTACCTTAGTTTTCATTTTCCTCACTTCCTCGTACACCTTAACACCTCGAACGATTATGAAATGAATTAACTTTCTTTGTACATTTTTTTATTGTGCATCAACAATTTTTCCCTACCCCAATTTTATAGTGGAGAACATCACTATATATGTAATTCTTCATTACATTTATTAATATCCTTTACCTCATTTTTATAGTGGAGAACACTACTATATGTGTAATTCTCCGTTACATTTATTAATATGATTTATTAATGTTTTTTAGTCATCTAACTATTTGAATTATGGATAGTTTATTGAAAATTATACTTTTGAGAGAATTGATTTGATATTGATTCATATCATTTTGAGTTTAATCAAATATTATATTTACTAATTTTTCATGTATAATTTACAAAATCAATTATACATGTTTTCAATAATTAAACTAAACTACAGTAAACGCTAACTATATAACCTTGTTATTTTTATTTTATTTTTAAAAGTAAACGAACAAATTCTTTTTGTTATTGAGAAAATATATAAATCCCAAAAATGTTAATGTTGTTAAAACCAGCCCTTTTGGCCATTAAACGCTAGATATATTGAAGCCATGAATATTGTCGTAACGAGAAAGAGATAGTCCATATTATAAATATATCGCTCCCATGAACACATTTCTATCTCGTAAAAATACTTTAAACTCCTTCCGTGGTCATTATGGACCCACGTGTACCTGTTAACTAAAATACCGTAAACTCCTTCAGTGGCCACCGTGGAATGCACCTTTTAGAAGTGATGTGCAATACTTTCGGTACCTACTCATTTCACGTAATTGTTGGCAAGCACTTGGTTTCCACGTGAGTTAGATAAAACATTCATATGTCCACTATTGTCCATATTTTAAATTAGTCCTAAGTTATTAAAGGTGGGTACACAATAATATTTGTTATTTTCATATATATATAAATATTATATTTTCGGAAGTTGTATAATTAAAAAAAAAAAAAAAATTAATTAATATTTTATGTTATTTAAAAATAATTTTATAATTTATTTTAAATGGCTTGTGTAATTGTTTGTATATTCATAGTAAAATTACTCTAACACGGAATTAACCCATAATGTTAGAGAAAAATAATAACTTATGTATTTTAACATGGAATTAATCCATAATGTTAGAGAAAAATAACAACGTTAAAAAATATATTTTAATGTTGATTATTAATGATGATGATGATAGTGGTTACCATCCACTGAAATCAAATTAGTTTATTGGATCTATAATTTTCTTCGTTTTTAATTGTCTAGCTCCTCATCTTTCTTGGCGAGATTGGTGTTGTAGCTTTGTTTTTTTTTCTCTACAGTCTTCCAAATTCCTTTATCTTGCATCTCCTTCATCTCTTCTGGTTCTTGGGACATTGGTGTCTTAGCTTCGCGATCTATTGTGTTCGTCTTTTTGAAGATAATCGGAGAAGAAGTTTGGTCTAGGAGATTTGCTTTGCTGTTAAATGAAGATTTATTTTGTGCGGTACTCGAATCCTCATAATGGTTGATGCTTGAGGGGTTGTCGAGTTCACTTTTTTGTTGTTGGGCGGGGCTTTCTCCCTGTTTGTCTTGAGAGTTGTTTCTTTCTTGCTCAATTTCCTGTGATTCAGAGTTTTCTCTAGAGTATTCTTCTTTGATGACAGTATAGTGTTCCTTTTGTGCTCCTTCCCACCATGTGGATTTGTGGTGGTTTTTTCTAGAAGAACTTTTCTCGGAGGTTTTTGGGAAATTTTTGGCTAGATGGCATGTCTCAAAGTAGGATCGACCTCGGAAGAGGACACTTTCATAATGGAGTTTCTGGTTCCGCTCATAGTCTTTACTTAGGTTTATTTTCACTGGGAATCCGGTGCTAAAGTCCATTTCTACAGAAATGCGTGCACAGGTGGCTCTGGCATATTCCTCTGTTTCTAGGCACCTGCAGTAAAATTTCCCAATTGCATTTCCAATGGCTTTTAGCGACGATGGATTCCAGAGATGCAAGGGTAGGCTTGGCAATATCACCCAAACTAGTGTTGAGGTTATGACTGTTGTTGAGGGATCGAATGATGGGTTCCACGGCTTCATGAATTGGCCCGAGTTTTCTCAAAAGCAAGGGTCGAAATCTAGAATACAATGTTTGCTTTCAGGATTTTCAAAATATACTATAAAGAAACCCCTCGTACATGGGTAGATATTGATTGCATAAAAAATGACAGGCTTCCATACCACCGAGATCCAATTGTGGAGAGTTGTTAGCCGTGGCCAAAAACCATTGAACCGACAAATTAGGGCACTTTCATAAAATTTCAAAACCTCATCGAGTGAGGCCTGGATCACATCGACAGTGGGAGTTGGGGCTTCACTAACGATATGGGGAGGAGCTTTCCCTCTAGAAGTCGATGGAATTGAGCCAGCAACTATTTTCGTGAAGCTGGGAGCCATATTTACTTGCCCGTAGAACCCATCCGCAAAGAAATAAGGCACAAGATTAGATCTACATCTAGCCGCAAAAGATTAGATCTAGAACCCTGCCACAGAGTTAGATCTAGATCTAGCCACAGAAGATTAGAACCCAGCCACAGAGAAATAAGGAAAAAGATATTGAATCCACCTTACTCCAACGAACCTGGAAAAAAAAAAAGACAATGGAGCTGCCGCACCCTAGCCCCCTCAACTCCCTTCAAAGCGCGGCAACCAAAACACTAGTCCTGGTGACGACAAAATGAAGCAGTGGGGTTGCAGCCCTAGAACCCAGCAACAGAGAGAAGAGATCTACAGAAGAGATCTGGACTGTGTACCGGAAGAGATCTGGAATGAATCAATAGTGTGATCGTCTCATGTAATTCTTTTAAACACCAGTCCCGGTGACGACGAACCAAAGAAACAGGGCTTCGACCCTAGAACCCAGCCGCAAAGAGAAGAGATCTGAGGAAGCCGGAAGAGATCCGCGAAAGATGCCGGAAGAGATATTTATATTTATTTATTTTTTTAATTATTGTTATAAACTTTTTAGATAAATGTTTGAGGAACATAATAATGTTGAAAATACTTTTTAACATTGATTTTTAATAAATATTTATTTTTTTTAAATTGTTTTTTATCAATTTTTAAAGTAATAAGTATTGGTAGTTAATTTTTATATTTTATTTTGAAAATAAATTTATAAATATTTTAATGTGGGTTATAAATAAAATATTTCAATATCTAAGTTTAAATAAAAATATTTAGATAATTAAAGTAAAATATTACTTGGTATAAAAAACAGTTTATTACATTTTAATATGAGGGAGTTATGTTATTCTTCTAATTCAATATAAAGTTGACAAGTGGCATTGAAAAAAATAAAAAATAAAAATCGACGTTAATGCTAATAAAATAATTTTGAGTGAATTTTATATACATTGATATAAACTAAACTTGTTGCATTGACAATTGTTTTCTAATATAATGGTAGTGTCTAATCCCTTCAATGCTTAATATGGAGTTTGATTACAGTAAAAGATATTTCAATGCTAGTCATAAATAAAATATTTCATTGTCCACATAAAATAAAATTTTCAATCACTCAGATTGGGTGATGAGAGGAAACAATTGGGAGGGTGTATGGCCACCATCCTAGTGAGGATCACGAAAGGGGCACATTTCTATGCACCCTCCTTGATGATATTATCACACTGTAATGAATCCTTTCCTAATGGATCATGTGACCTTATGTGGTTTGATGAAGGAAACATGTAGATTTGATTCTAACTTAAAGGAGAAGATCATGTGGACAGGATTTGGAGTTACAATGTCGGGGTATGATCTTCATGAGCCACAATGGAGTCCTCCCCTAGTGTATTCTCTCGTGTGAATCACTCACGACATGCAAGTGAGGCCTTTCGACCTATGTGGTCAAGGGAATTCACATGAAGAAAATGTTCATTCAAGGTACCATTACTCTCAGAGTAGTGAATTATCATGGGCTCTCGTTCCTTGACTTTGAAATTATCACAATGGATGGCTTCAAAGAATCTAGCTTAAAATCCACTCCATGAGAAACACATTCTCCTATTTTTTCCTTTCTCTTTTAAGTCGTCCTTAATGCATCCTCGAGGAGAAGGTAAATTTGTTTCTATTTCTCTCGAATGCAACACCAATATCTAACCTTTTTCTTATTCTATTACCTCATGGTAGGTGGGAACCCCTTTGTTTCAGAATTCTTTCTAGGATTCCTATATTTCTTCCTTTTAGCCATCTCTTAGTCTTCCAAGTCTTGAAGCTTTTCCTCTTTTGTGAGATTTTCCCCTCCTTGACCTCCCTTGTTCTTTAGCCCCTCCAAGAGTAGAGTTATTTCTTTGAATAATTTTGAATTATATTTGGTGAAATCCCATAATGTATCATTACTTGCAACCACAATCTCTATTTAGCAAGTGTAGAGTCAAGGAGGGGATACTTATTTTACAGAGCAAGGAAGCTCTTGTATCTAGTAAGGAGTCGAGAATCCTGCAAGGTTATACCATGGAAACACTCTACAAAACATATAAGATGGAACTAGATGAGTAAATACGACATTGGGGTGAACATGAATGTTTAATTAATACTGAAGTTCCTATAAAAGTAGCATAATGTGGGCAATATACTTGACACTATATATAGACAAAACTAGTATATGTATACCCTTGACATTTAGTGGCATCTGAAAATTGTGTTGGAATGTTTCTTGCTAGACTAAAATCAGGCTAAGGAGGAAATCATCCTTGTGTTTGAATAGGTAAAACTCTCCATGAAGAAATTATATAGGCACATGCATCATGTTAAAGATCATTTGGATTTGATACAAAATCCAAGTGGCTCACTAGGCAACAACAAGGAGCCAATTACTATGGAGGCAATAGACTTACCCAAGTTTGAATGATAGATGATAACTACTGTAGCATACCCGATTTAGACCCCAAGCCTATACGAAGAGTAAAAGGAGGTGTTACTATCACTGACCCAACCTCCGAAGTCCTCTTATTGAAATGGGGCCTTAAGAATTTTGTCATTTTTCAAACTTCACGAAACGTAAAATAGACATTACCATTTTGTTATCCTCGTTGAGAGCTTTCAAGTGAAATAAAACGTTTACTCAATCTGATTCCCAAATCGAAATTTATGGCCATTTCAATTTTAGGCCAATACCCTCATGCCACGTCATCGAGCTTTGCCACATGCCACCCACGTAGCACTCCTCGTTATGCCATGTCAAGCTCCTAATTAGCTCACCCTTAGTGCATATATATATAATATATATATATATATATTATATAATAAATATTATAGATATATATATATGTAATAGATATATATATATAATATATATATATATATATATATATATATATATATATATATATCGTGTGTGTGTGTGTGTGTGTGTGTGTGTGTGTGTGTTTGTGTGTGTGTGTGTGTGTGTATGTATGTGTATGTATGTATGTATGTATGCAAATGCACTCTTGATTAATCAATAACATACATCCAACGAGGGGATCGACAATGTAGATTGAACTACGTACCCCCCTGCTAATGTCACCATTTAAATCCCTAAGATTTAATCCTATTTATGGTGTTTGATGGGAAGTTTTCTCCATCTTCTAGGTCAATTTACTTTAGGCATATTGCGATGTCCCCCTTTCGAAACTACCAGGGTGACGTCAATTCCTATAATGTTGACATAATCATATCCATAATGCCTCCTCTAGGTGTGACATGTGTCTTCCATTTTTTTCCCACTTGGGCCCTCCAAAAGGATGAATATAGATGCCATGTGGCATGCCACTATGGTTCCATGTCAACCTTGGTCCATGTCAAAGGCCATGTAGTTTGGGTCCCACCAATATCTTGCCTTTGCACCAAAATGAATTTCCATCAATTGCAGTATTCTTTCCCATATCAGGACATCGATACTTCTCTACCTAAATTCCATAGGTTTTTTTGTTCAAGGTGTAAGTGATCATCATTATAAAATGCTAGGGATGGGGATTTCAAGTGGTGGCTACAACCCCCAATTATATGGACCCTTTCCGCTAGCACAATTTTTATGCATGGCTTAGAATTCATCCCATGGCTCCATACCACCCTTTATATGATAGTGCTACATAGGTTGGGACTTTCACATCAAAATATAGCGATATTAATCCAAAGTTGGTGGATTGTTAAAAATAAAGGATTCATCCACCCTGTGCCATCTTTGTGAATGATTCCCTCCAATGCTCAACTTTAAACCTCTGCTCAATCCCTTCCTAACATCGATATATGTATGTGTGTGTGTGTAGTGGGTTTTCCCCTCCTTAGATTTTAATAAAATCAAATGAAAGGTGCCTATCGCTTCAAATATTCTGAGGAACTCACACACACACACACACACACATACGTTTGCTGCACACTTTCAACATTTACTCGAC
The DNA here is from genome assembly GCA_000404065.3 of Pinus taeda. Taxonomy (NCBI): domain Eukaryota; kingdom Viridiplantae; phylum Streptophyta; class Pinopsida; order Pinales; family Pinaceae; genus Pinus; species Pinus taeda. The sequence continues at coordinate 121,285 of APFE031362594.1, forward strand.
AAGTTTCCCTTCCTAATATTTCCATACGTATTTAGAATTATAAGGAAATGGATGTCCTCTGATCCCTACTATAATAGCCTCTCTCTCCTAAGCTTAACTATGCCCATTCTCAACACTTACTGAATTTCTAGGCCATCCATCTCAAGATTTTACAACATATATAAAATATTACATATATATTTATATATGTACAAATGTAACACGAGAAATAGATGCTCTTAGAGGGTTTATTATTACCATTCATTTTAATACAAGAGATTAATCATGTCGTAGAGGTCACTCATCCCATATATTCAGGAAATTAGATAAAATTTGAGCTCATAAGTAAGCATAGAATTGGAAATAATGCATCAAGCAAATAGAAGCCCAAAACACTCCTCAAAACCATGAATGAAGGAATATTTCTTGGCATAATACATGTATTTTATACACAGTGATTATTGACAAAATAATCACAAGCACATAGGGCTAGATAAGAAGTTATCTTACAATAAAGGAACTAACAACTAAGATTGGGACTTCAACTCTCCATTCAACCTTATATTGGCATGCACTGTAGTATTTCTTATAACCAATCACCCCCAAGCTAGATTTTAGATCCTGAGGAAGGGCTCTCAAAGGATCTTCTCACATACTCAATACCACTAGGAGTCTAAAGATCCCCCTATCTCCACCCAAAAACCATTTTCCCTTCGGAAACTACTAAGATCAACCCTTTAATGAGTTATTATTTTTCTAGAGCTATACCACTATCTTCCTTGGTGTTTTTCCCATGTGTTATTCCTTTCCCCACACAACAATTCTCTTCAAATCCTATGGATACTTTCATCTCTATTATCCTACCTTCTTTACTTTGTTTGTTATTTTATTTCATTTTCCCTCTAAGCCTCCCACTAATGTGTACTCCTACATGTTTTTTCCCTGTTGAATGATTCATTTTCCCCTTGGGTATTCCCACCCCAAGCCTATGTTCCTCTTCCCTTGCCATGTGCTCCCCAACTATCCTTCTTTTCTTGTTCTTTGACTGTAGTTTTGTTTCCATTTCATCGGGTGGTGGTGGTGTCATCATACCAACTCCCCATGTCACTTCTCAACCAGTCATCTTTGGCATGCTCTACTCCTTCCCACATGGCCCACCCTTTATTTATTTGTTCTCTATCACTTGTGGACTTGCCCAAGAGAGGTTTGTCTCTCATCCTTTTTTCATCTTTGCATAGTGTGCAGCCATCCCATTTATGGCCTCTAGTCAACTTCCCATAACTGGTATTAAATAACAAACTTCCTTTAATTTTCCTAAGCAAATCTCCCTCCCTAAGCTATGAAATATGTATTCCATGTCTCATCTAGTTTATATTTTGATTATAGATATAAATGTTTACATAGTTTTTTGCATAGAAAATCAATGAGCATAAAATTCATCAATTCAACCATCCTTCAGTGGATCAAATGTAGTTTCTAGTGCTTTTGCTGCACCCAATCTAACTTAAAAAATTCAACATTTTCCTAGAGTGTCACCTACCTCCAATATCAAACTTTTTTTTAATTTGTATTCCTTCTTCCTTTGATAAACAGTCTCAACCCATTTCTTCCCAAGACACACTCAATGTGGTTATGATTCCAATCAATCATGCCCATGGCCATTTTTAAACCAAATTACTTTCTAGCATCCCCTTCTCTAAATCCTAGTCAATTGGCTGATTCAATCCCTGTCCCATGTAGTCGCTCACCTGCTAATATTAGGTACCCTCCTTCCCTTGGCAAGGTTTCCTCACAATGGAAGAGCTTCATAACTAAGGTAAGTCCTTGCCTCAACACCTTCATACCCGTCATGACATGCTTCACGGGAATCATTGGGCACTATTAGGTGCTAGTGTCCCATAATGTCCCCATTCCTGAAATATTTGGCTTCAACATATCATTGCATCCTTTTTTACCTTTACTGTTATTGTTGTTTAAACTTGCAGCCAGTGTTGTTCACCCAAGCCAGGCAATACTCATGCTTTCCTACATCATGGAGTATGATCTCTCAAGAGATTCACGATAAATAATATTGTGAATAAACTTAAATCATACCTTACGTGCAATTTTTCCATTAGATGAATGTTGCACTTTAATTTTACTTCCTATTATAGCAAGACCAAATTAGTTCGTAAACCAAACCATTCTAAAATAGAATATTAAATTATCTTCATAGTTTAGAAATCCATAAAATCTAATGAAATGTTGATACTTATCTTTAGTTTTTTCTTTTTTTTCTTAATTCATAAACACTTAATTAGTTTCCAACCTCGGAAAATGCCCACTGGTATTCTCCTCTCTTCTTCTCTCTCACACACACACACACACTATATTTGTTACCAAAATAAAAAAGCATCTAGTGGCCTTCTCTTCTCTTCTTCTTGTGCACACAAGATAAGTTTTCAAACCCGACAAGAATCTAGTGGCCTTCTCTCTCTTCTCTTCTATTGACTCTCATTGGATGAGTTTCTGAACTTCGCAAGCACTAAGTGCTGGAGGTGCTACATGCAATATTCATTGTTCAACCCCTACATGTTAGATCAGTTGCCAAACCTGATAAGCATCTAGTGGAAGATATATGTAAATAAGTCCATTTACTTCACTATTAATATTGACATTACCAATCTCGGTAGTATTCTTTCACCAAGAATATAGGTGTTACCACATCTTCACAAGCCCAAGTGACCCCCAAACCTTGGTGCTCTACCTGCCCAACACATTACGTAAGACACATGCATAAACAATCCCATACCTACCTGTCCCAATACATTACATCATATAATCATATAAACATTGTACAACACACACACATACATATGGAAAAATACAACATGTACACATATGCATATTACACAATATCAAGGAGAATATTAAGACAACACCATCTCTGCCCACATGAACTAGGAAATGTCACCTCTAATGTATTTCTAAGATTTCCACGTGTACCTACAATGCAAACCTAGATCTATGGTTTCTTCAACTTTCCCATGCTTGTCCCAACATATCGTAGATCACACTGCTCTTTATCTGCTAACACAACCCTCAACATTCCCTCTTCATAATGATGATAGGACATGAGTGTCATATTATCACGATGATAAAATAAATAGCAACAAGAATTTCCCCATGCTCAATAAACTTCATCCCATAGTCGAAAAACTCTTTGGTAATCTCATTGTGTTATCTCAAGAAGATATTAATATATGCATCAAATTTATAACATAATAAATCATCCTTCCACAAGAGTTATCCCTAAAAATAACTTGTTTTTCACCATGGCTTTTTCATGGATTCATTTAAGCATCACCATATCATGATTATAACAAATACACATAATCACATATGTTAAGTAAGATCAAGGTTAATATAACCTCCTTGTTGTACCATTTATATGGCTTCCATATTATTGTCCATTACTTCCATGGACATCACACCATTATCAATTTCAAATTAAACCAGGATTTAGAGAAATCCCTACATATACTCAAGGAATCCATAAAATTTAGAACAACAGTTTCCATTTCGTCCAAGTGAATTTTTACTCAAATTTCCTTCCCTTTTACCTTTTAATGTGCTTCCATCATCAACATTATGTGTCGATACTATTGTTGTTGCAAAAATTGATAGCTCATTAGACTTTCATTTCTTATTATGGTTGTTCACACAGTCAGTTGTCAACCCACATATATTCCCTCATTCATGCTTGTAGTCACCTTCAGATGAAATTATCCCATATACACCAACAATGGCCCTTTTTGGCCCACCTTTCCAACTCCATCCTATCTTATTTTTTCTTCAATTCTTTTTATTTATGCATAGGGCCTTACCGAGGTTGCATAACTCTATTGGGCTTCCCCCCAACCATTTCCATAGACCTCGATGGATTTCTTGCTACACCCAACAAAATTTCTAAGGCCCTAAAGCATGAAAGACAGAATGAAAAATCAAAAGGGAATGAGGTCAATAATAAAAGAATAAAGAAATTCATGAGAGCATTAATAAAATCACAGAAAAAATACCATGGCCATGCTCAAGTCAATAGTGAGAGTAATAAAACAAATGACGATGCCAACAGTTCAAAGAATTATCTGAAAGCATTTAAAATACCAAAAGAACTCATCTACATGATTCCACAGTTAAATGTGTCCTTTTCCAACATATAAAAATGTATATAAAAAATTAGTCTAAGACTTTTCCAAAGGTTTCATAGAAACATTTAAGTCTCAACATCACTCAATAATTCACAATGGATATTTCAATATATATATATATATATATATATATATATATCTATATCAAGGAGCTTGAAGGGACACCCCCTCCTCCTTCCCAGCATTGTACACCACTTATTCATGTCCTTGTGGCTTGCATGGAATTCTTTCTTTCTTTCTTAGCCTATGGGGAAAGTCCCTTTTTAAGTGCTCCCCTCCACGGTACCAACATAAAATCATTTTCCTTTTCTTTCGTACCTTATGATGCCTCTTCCTTGCTTTGTTAGTGAGAAATTTATCCACGTCTAAGAGGGTTGAAGTGTGTTTTAATAGTCCTTGTATATAGGACAATTTTTGCACCAACATGAAATTTAGCCTTGCCTATTCCCTTTTCCTTCTAATAAGATTTTGATTCTTTGCCTTATAAATCTTCAGCGCAACCTTCAATTCCTTGAAGGATCCTTCTCTTCCAGGGGAGCTTCCTAGTCATTCCTTTCATTTAATGATAATTTCATAGGAGATACATGTAATGATTAAGGAATAATAAAAAAATAATGATTTAATAATTATTTAAAGGGAGATACGTCTAATGAATAATAAATAAATAATGATTTAGTTAATTTATTTATGGATGAGTAAAAATATTTTTAATTATTTATTAAATGTATCATTGTTTTGCATTTTGATAATTTTATCCCATTATTTTCACTAAATGGGTAAGTATGAAAATAACATGAAATTAACTAAATACATTTTTGGGTTATTTCAAGTGGGTAAACATATATAATTTAGGAAAAATGGTTCTCTAAATTATTTCATAAGATGAAAGTGGGTTTTTAATGTGTAAAAACACATATTACATGGCACATTTCGATCATCCTACTGGAACATGGCTAGGTGATCACTTTTTAGGTGATAAAAACAACCTAATTGGTTCACCCCTTGGTGTGTATGTGTGTGTGTGTGTGTTTGTATATCAATATGTCCCATTTTTAATGTGTTAAAACCCATACTTCATGGTGTATTTTGATCATCCTAGTGGAAAACAGCTAGGTGATAACATTTTAGGTGATAAAAACCGCATAATTGGTTCACCCTTGGTGTGTATATGTGTGTGTATGTGTGTATAAATGTGACCCATTAACTAAACAGCTATATATTTATATCTGTCTGTGTGTGGGTATGTGTATGTGTATATGTATATGTATATGTATATGTAGATGTATACTTATATATATGTATGTGTGTGTGTGTGTGTGTGTCTATATATATATATTATATATATGCACATGCCACCTTGACCAATCGACAAAATACATATAGTGGATGGATCTATGACTTAGATTAAAAAGAAAGGATCCCACCTTGCTGGACATTATTATTTGCTTGGAATTTTATCAAATATATATATATATATAAATAATATATCTATGTATATATGTATGTATATTATATATATTATATTATACGAAAAAATTCCAAGCAAATAATTAACATTAGCTAGGTGGGGATTCCTCTCTCTCTCTCTCTCTCTCTCTCTCTCTCTCTTCTCTCTCTCTCTATATTATATCTATATATATATATATATATATATATATATATATATATATTATATATATATCATCTTGACCGATCAACAACATAGATTCAATGGATGGATCTACGACATAGATTAAACAAAGGAATCCCCACCTGGTTGATGTCATTATTTAAATATCCCAGGACAAAATCTTGTTTATGACATTTGCTTGGAATTTTTCTTTGTCTCCGGAGACAATTTACTCCATTCTTTTCTTCTCGTCCCATTTTTGAAATCGTCGAGGTGACGTAAGTTTAGGGTGACATCAGTTCTCGTCATGTTGACATCATCCCATCCACATGGCCACCATTAGGTGTTCCACATGTCTCTGAGTTTTGACCCACATGGCCCCTCCAAAAGGTTAAATCTGATTACCACATGGCATGCCACCATATCACCACATTTGGGTCCACGTGAAAGTCCATGTAGTCTAGTTCCAACCAAGCCATTGCCTTTTCACCCAAATATCTTTTTTTTTGAAATGTAGTATCTTCTCCTGTCTCATGATGTCAATACCTTGGGACATAGATTCCCTTGGGATTTTGGTTCAAGGTGTAAGTTGTCATAGTTGTAAAATGTCGGGGATTGATATCTAGAGTGTTGGTTAAGGCCCTTGATCATATGGACCCTTTTTGTCAGCACGAATGTTAACACATGACTTAGAATTCCTCCCACGACTCCATACCACTCTATATATGAAAACGCCGCATATTTTGGGATCACCACATTGAAATACGGGGATATTAGGTTAGAGTTGTGGGTTTTCTAAAAATAAAGGATTTATCTAGCCTACATCATCTTTGTGAAGGGTTTCCCTCCAGTGCTTAGTATCAAACTTCTGTGTAATCCCTTCATGGCCTTGATATATATACATATAACAGGCCTACCTCTCCTGAGCTTTTAATTAAATCGAACAAAGGGTAAATATTTTTGAAGATTCTAAAGAATATATATATATATATAGATATTATATATATATATATATATATATATATATATATATATATAAGTAATCCATGACCAAATAAGTAATGAATCCAAGAAGACATAACAAAGCACCAATCCATGCAACAATAACAGAAACATAAGAACTTGCAATAGAGCACTGTTAATAACTCATCATCTCCTTGACTTGATGTTATCAAGGTCACCGCACTCTCTTTGCTCATACACTGATATCATAATCCCAACAACATAAGGATTAGAACCAAAATATCATAAACAACATGCATACTCTCATGAGACTTAAGTAGAAGCGTACTCTCTCCATGTGTCATCAACAATATACGTCTAATCCCACTTCCACAAGAACATAATCTCACTACAACTCAACTATCCAAATGCAAAAAATCATCAAAGAAACATACACCATACATATATATATATATATAAACCATGAATGAAAATATGTACACTCTATAAGTTCCAACTCCAATACACCATCGATTGACCTCAATAGCAGCCACACATGTAGGACAATGAATGGCATAAATTTGATATATAAATATGATAACTAGTAGTATACCCACTATGCCATGCAAGCATACTAACACTTATAAATATCTATGAGGTATCCACAAAAAAACCTATGACAAATAGATGCATAACAAGGTCCACCACAATGAACACAATGCGAACAAGTCATATGCAGATCCATTTGGAATCATAAATGCTCCCCCTCAATAGGTGATATTCTGTTACCTCTTCACATTCTTCTCTTTCAAGAGTGCATAATCTACCACTTGATCACCAAACTTTAATAAGATTCACCATTAGTAGCATAAATCATTATAGCATGTATTGTGTCAAATACATGGCTTCCATGTCCTAAAAAATATCATAAAAATAAACATGCAATTTCTCCAAAGCTATCAATAAATATACATGTGGTTGACCCAACTCTTAAAAACCTATAGTAATAAATAGAAACAATACTTCAAACCTTATGTAGCTCCCCCTTAGCCCATGCATGACCTTCCTATAATGCATAGTTATGTTCATATAACCTCTCTGATATGGCTACACCTCCAATGATCTACATGCAACTCAAGATAAGGCCATATGATCCCATTGAGACCATGCAGACCTCAAATTTTTGGTGTGATTTCCTTGCTCCTACTTTATCCTCCATACTTTGATAAGCTACTATTTGACATTTGCATTTCCTTCTTTCTTCTTTTATAGTTGGCCTTACCTGAATTTCTCCCTTTGACTCGATTTCCTATAACAAATGGGAAACTTGCAATCTTTTGCCTTATGGCTAATGTTTTAACACATGTAGCACCTTATGTGACCAAGTGGAAAAGGAATAGACTTGTATATCCTGGTGATATTTTTTCTACTCCTTGCATATTCCATAATTCAATAACCCCATGGCCGAAATCATTCCATGAGAAACAATAACCATGAAAAGGATTGTTATACCTTATTATTGGTGAACTTTGTGGAGAAGGAAATATTCTTTGCATGCTTTCTTAATGATGCTTCTCCCTTGGATGCTCCTTTTGTTGAGAGGACTTTATTTCTTTCCTTCTGCAATTTGCTACTATATGTCCAAATTTTTTATAGCTAAAACACTTGACATTTCGCATTATGGGAGAAATATATTTTCTTGGTCAATGTACCTTTCATGGCCCATTCTCCTACTCCTTTCTTCGATGTTGGTTTTCCTGATCATTCTTCTTTCCCATATTGCTACTATTATTTCATGATTTGCTTATAAATGCTTATGTGCTAGATCTACTCATTTTTAATTCTTCTTTTGAAGAATATTCTTCAACCTTCAATGCTTCACATTTTTCTTTAATATCCTTCATCTAATTTCTCACCTCCTCTTTAGTTCTCCTTTCCTCCGTTGAAATTTTACTCTCTTTATTTAATAATTTTAAGTAGTTTCCTCAAATCTCTATTTTCAAGTGAGAGCTTTTGTATGATAGCAAATTATGATATAAGTCATCTTTTATCTTCAATTAGTTACTCATGTTCTCCAACATCACTATTAATTTGCTCTCCAAAAGGATTACCTCCACTTATAATAAAAATATCAATCTCAACTGATTATTTATCATATTTTAACACATCAATCTCAACAGCATCATCACCATTGCATGTGCAAGAGGAGAGGAAATTAGATATAAGAGTACCATCATTATTATCTTCACCATTCTTGATCAGTAAAATGAGGGGTTCTTATGAATCTGAAATTTTTCTAACTTGTTTGTTTCTCTTCTTCTTTTCAGACATCTTATTCTTTCTCTTGGCCATGGTTCACAATCTACTCTCGAGCGGTTAAGATTCATTTGAGAGAACCCACTTTGATAGCACTTGTTAAAAATGTAGATCACAACTAGGGCGGGTGAATCAATAATGATGATGCTTATAAAATTTTCACACTTTTTCTTAATCACTAAACAACAATACACGTCATAACATTAGTAGATAAATTTAATATAAAATAAAAACATAAGATCCATGATAAACATCAATATAAGCATGCACAAGGAGACACAAGTATTTATGAGGGAAACCTTGAAGACACAAAAAACACCCACTATTATTGTGTTGTTTCTTGTTCTCTTATTATTATATAATAATTTTTTTAAACATTTCATGTAGCCACCACCATCTAGGAAGTCTCTACTCACATGACTTTGTAGGCCACCTCCTGTTGAAAGCCACTACTCCCAATAAGCCTCACCCAACTAGCACACGACTATCTAGCCACCACTGGATGGAGATACCACTGCAAATATATTATTTTTTATGGACACCAACATCCTTTCTTCCATCTCCTCACTCTCTACTCATGATAGTGACTGAAACGTGTTTTTGCTACCTTTCTCAAGTTTTGATCTATCTCTGCAAGTCTTAAGGAAATATGCATAATTTGCTCCAATTGCATACTCAAATCTTCTCACGCACTCACTCAACCAATAATACAACCAACCTAAAATCCTCAAACTATTCTCGAATATATAATTTTATGAAGTGATTAAAATAATAATTATGAAGAAGTACCAAGATCAAACAACTTTGTTCATACACTCATGAATTGGTCTGCTATTTTGAACATTTTTAATCCTTGACCTGATCCTCAATAATACTCATTGAATGAGAGAGCTTATAAACTTTAAATACATTATAGAAGACTTCATTAGACATTTTACCAATTACCAAGTGTAATTACCATAGGAAATGCCCTTGAAAATGATTGAAATGCACACAAAATCTATGATAAGCCACCTACATAGTGTAACATGTGCTCTCATTTCAGGAAATGTACTATAATGCACCCCAAAATCCTAATTAATAGCATCAAAATGTATTTTATGCTCATGTTTCCTATGTTACCCGTTATATGCCTTCTTTCTTCCATGTGCTTAGATTTAAGACTTCCAAAACTTGTTCATCAATTTATTTAAGCATCTCCTAAACCTATAGAGCCTCTAAAAACCCATGAAAAGTCTCTGATAGTTAAAAAACAACCTCCAAACATGTTCTATGGAAGAATCAAGACATTAACATAAAGCTCCACCTTGATAGGTACCTGTGCATCCTCCTACAATGTTTTTTCCAATAGCAAAGAGTGATATATAATCCAGGTTAACATCAACATAAGATGAATAGAGCTAAGTCCTTGTTGAAATGAATGTCAACACTACAATGTGTTACCTAGGAAATCCCTTCTACAGATAGAAGTGATCCCTCTAGTCTAATGAGTGGATCTAGTAACAACTGAAAAAAATACATGAAAACTCTCCTAGTTTAAATCATAATGACATGAGAGAGGAAATATGGCCTAGCTCACTTCTAAGCAGTCACTTTTTGATGTTGACCTCGATCTCCTCACTTCCAATCTTGATCCTAGATATTATGTTGTGAATGAATACCTACAAGAGAGATCAAACAAAGACAACAAAGGAAAACATAGCATAGTGCATTCTAACATAAACCGTATGAAATATCAAGCAAAATCATACTAAGTAGTCATTTACATGCTTATGGAAAGTAAACATGCATTGTATTAATAATAAACACAAGAGGGAAACATACAACCACTTCCTTGATGTTGGAAGCCTCTTTGAGGATAGGTTTCCAAGTCCAAGCCAAGACTTCTCAAGCTCTCCTTTCTCCTTCACAAATTGGCAACATTTAGGCACAATTTAGTAGTAACATGACCAATCTAGTCGGACCAACCATTTGAGGGTATAAGGGAATGTATTCATAGGGAAGGAGAAGGAGTTATGGATCCAAAAAAGGGGGAAGAAGGTCCACGTCATAAGGGGAATATCCCTAAAGGTAGGATCAAGGACTCAAAATGGTAGAACTCGACCATATCATTACTCAACAATAACTAGCTCATTTTTCTCAAGGCTTCTAGTATAAGAAGCTTCTGCTCCATTTTTGGAGAAAATGCCTTAAGAGGATCAACATATATTTTCCTATCCAAATTTGCATTGCTAGCACTAGTCACTAGTTAGACCAAAGGGAGCAACACGGGTTTCCCTACCAAAAGTAGTGTTGGGCTTGCAAATAGTGATTTTTGACAAGCTCTTCTAGAATTAATTCAAGGCATTTCTTCTTATTTTCTTCAGGGATGCTATCATCAATGTTTTTCATGTTGAATTCATTGACATCTTTTTTCACTTTGCGACATTTTGGGCAAGTTCAACAACTCAGGTTATGAGATAGGAAGTATGACAAATTATTGTATAGGAGATGCCCCCTAAAGGATGAATTTATAACAGGAAGTTATGGTTGAAGTGATTTACAATTCAAGGAAATGAATTTGGAGAATTTTCGCCAGGAGACCTGCAAATCAAACATAAGAGAACATATATGACATCTTTGAATAGGCACAATACACGAATCCACAGCATGGGCACAACCATTCAAATAGAAAGGATCATGTGCATGGCTCCACGACATCGACGCATCCATATGACTAGAAAGGATCATATGTATGGATCCACGACATGGACACAACCATCCGACTATAAAGGATCATGTATATAATCATTAATACTAAATAACTCCATGCAACCTGGATTTATTAGATGAAATCCATGGTCTTCATCTTTCTCCCGATCCAAGCAAAGTACCAATGTAACCATGAAAATATATGTGTTGAAGTCAAACATGGTAGAAACCACCTAATTACTATTTAGTGATGTGAACCATTAACAGGCATGAGAGAGACCACCAATAATGACAATGGCGATCAAGGTACAACAACACTATCCATGAGTATGAATAAGGAACCTGAAGTCGAACACTTGTAGAATCATTGATCAAAGGCCAATTATGTGAACCTATTGTCGAATGTGAAGAACCTTCCATTGAGGCATGCAAGCTCCCATGTACTGAAAGGGAGTTTCTAAATCATCTTCCTGGATAATGAGTTGTAGTCGATAGGATCTGATACGTCGAAGGAGGGCCATAATGTTTTCTGAATCATTGACATGAAACAAAGGACTATGTAAATTTTATGAGAGTGATTCAGGATTGTAGCAGAGAAGGTCAAATGGAGTATAAGAGGTTTGAATTTACAGACAAAACTTCTCTTGAACATATCAGAGACATGAACTCTAGAGTTTGGCAGCATTTGATTCAAAATGGTATGAATGGTCATGATGATGATATGAAATGATCAAAAGACAGGAAAATGGATTTCCCAAACCTAGGAAGGCAAGTGACTAAGTGAGGATATCCCACACCCAACATGAAATGTAGATGAGTGTCATGTTCAAGAGTGACATGTAATGTTTCAAACAAAATACAACACACATTTACTTCCCATTCGCCCCCCCCCCCCCCCCCCCCCCCCCCCCCCCCAACTATTTCTAGTGAGTACCTCTTTGTTTTTAATCACAAGCTTGAAGAGGGTATCATGTTATTTTTGTATAATTTCATTATGTGAATGAATCCATTCTAATTATTTTAATGAGCCCTAGGAAGGAGTAACTTGATTTCGTCATGGTGATAAGTCCCACGTCGTTTAATTTTTATCAGTCCAATGAAGGGGTAACTCAACATCTTTTTCATGTTTAGAGAGTTTGAAAAAGAGGCAGAAAAGAAAAATCCAAAGGTCCCTTTTCATAGATAGTCTCTCTAATCCAAGAAGGTAGAAAATAATATTCAAGAGAACCTCTTTGCCATGTTCGACTAAGGTATTCCTTTTTCATAGCTATTCTATGTTATTCTAGAAAAGGGTTAAACTTATACTTAGTAGAAGTCTTTTCATTTACTTTTACAAGTTTGAAAAGATAAGTGCTCGCCAATATTTTCATATTTTTAGAGTCTAAAAATATCTGAAAGAGAACTCCACTTGAAGGAACGAGTGGTATAAAAGGATAGAAACTAGTCCTGCTAATGATGGAACTACTCAAAACACGCAAAGGTCAAGAGGCTAGCTAATAAGACCACTTGTCGGAGTTGCTCCTCAAGAAAGGGTAAAACAAGAAAGTGAAAGTGTATGATCATCCAAAGAGATGGTAATGATGGAATGAAGAAAACAAGGCACATCCAGCAAAAATAAGCCGATAAAGATGCCAATCACCAAAGGTAAAGTGGGAATGGTTTCAATTTTATATAAGCTTGAAACATGATAAACTATTCTTGAGTATACTTCAATATGGTTTCATTTTTTCACAAGCTTAAAACATTAGAAAAAACTATGCCTGGATTTGGTTTAACTTTTACACAAGCTTGAAACGGATACAAACTGTGCTTGAGATTTGTTTCATTTTTACACAAGCTTGAAACAAAGAAAAAGTGTACTTAATATTGGTTTCATTTTCACACAAGCCTGAAACAAAGATAAACTATGCTTGAGATAAGTTTGCATGCCCCTAACATAATGAATCAATTCGAGGTACATGCCCCCCAAGCTTCATTCCATTCAGCTAAGTAGAATATTGGTTACAAACCTATGGATGGAATGAAGGTTCACTTATAAGATCAAGTGAAAGACTCAACTGGGAATTTATGATATCTAATCACAGAACTGAATTGGGAAGGGATTTGTTTCATTTTCTAATGAGCTTGACATGGGAAAAGAATCATGCTCATGACACCTTGTTTGATTTTTTAATGATCTTGAAAAAAGTCAGAATTATGCTCTTGACACCTTGTTTCATTTTTTTTAATGAGCTTAACACAAGTAAACGAACTCTACTCCAACACCTTGTTTCATTTTTTAATGAGCTTTACATAAGTAAAGGAGACATAATAAGATAATTTGTTTCATTTTTTAACGAGATTGGCACAAGAAAAGAACCATGCTCATAGGGACTTATTTCATTTTTTATAGAGGTTCACATAGTAAAAGAACTATCCTCGTGCAGACACATATCAATTTTTAATGAGGTTGACATTGTAAAAGAATTATCCTCATGGGGACCTATTTCATTTTGTAACAAGGTTGACATAATAAAAGAACTATCCTCATGACACCTATTTCATTTGATAACAAGTTTGAAATAGTAAAAGAACTATCCTCATGACACCTATTTCATTTTTTAATGAGGTTGACATAGTAAAAGAACTATCCTCACGACACCTATATCATTTCTTAACGAGGTTGACATAGTAAACAAACTATCCTTATGAAACCTAGATTACGGCCTATAAGAGGTCATAGCTTCCAAGAGGTTCTCATGATATGGGAGAACAATGCTCTGGAAGGAATACATTTCTAGGGATCTAATGGAAAGATCAAGTTCCATGGATAGATTTTTTATCCCATGGATATATGTTTTGTACTTCTTAATGTGATCATGGATTTTATTTAAAAATATACCAATAAATTTTATTTTATTTTAATATGGACAATATGGACTATAAATAAATATTTGGAGTGAGACATGTACTTAAAATATAATAATAACAAAAAAAAATAATTTTGAAAATGTGGGTCATAAACACTATATTTCAATGCACATGTTAAATAAAATATTTTAATGTCAAACTATATATATATTACATAAAGCAAATCAAAATAAACAATTTCTTATGTTTAACACATTTTGTTATTGTGTTTTGGTATTGTTTTAATCTTCTAGCTTAGATGGTGATTGTGCACATCTCTGCCCCGTTCTCATAGAGATTCATAGCCATTGTTTAACCTTGCCTTGAATGCGCATTCCATGATCCTCTATCACTTCACATGGGAAATATCAATCATCTCATCCAGTTTCTTTAGTTTTCATGTGGATTGCAATCCTCTCACCATCAATGGTGATTTGAAGGTGGCATTAAATAAACTCATGGAATAGGGTCTTATTTGGTTGTCTTCTTGAGCAAGTGATTCTTCAACTACCTTATATGAGTTCAATTCTTTGGTAATTTTTCTTTCTTTCTCTAATGGTTTCACCCCTATGGCCTTATAAGTCAATACCTTTTGATCCAAACTGCCTTAGCTTGATGAAGGTCCTTTCAATCTATCCCTCCTTTCTCTTTTCCTCCTTCCATGACTTTGGTCACTAATCTCGGTTTTCCTTATCTCCTCATGTGACTATTTATTCTCCTACATTATCCTATCCTACCACATTTTCTTTCTCTAACCTTCTTGAAACTTCATAGAATATTTAGGCTCTTTCACTCCTTCCTTTGTTTTTTCCATTCTCGCCTAGTCTTACCTAGTTCATTATTTTATCCTTTACTCTTGTCATTCCTTGTCAATGAGCCAAGGTTAGAGGTGGATCTAGGATTTCATGGGGAACAAGAGAACTCACACACACAAGAAACAGATTTCAACTCCACCTAAAGTTACAGAGAAAACACAAACCTCAAGAAATTCAATAGGAAATTAAGCAAGTTGAGTGATAAATCATGAGATAGAATCACTACTTCAATAACATGGAGAACTTGTTTGAAATTTAGGATTAGGTACTTGACATGGGTCATAGCTATGAAAGTATAGCCGATACATGGATATTATAGATATATATTGGTATCTCAAACTTCTCTATAATTACCTTTTCCAAACAACCACTTATGGAGGACATCCCAATAGCCTATTTAATTCCCAGAGGTTGTAGTCAGTAGAAAGGGGATTGATTAATATAATTGTTTAAATGTTATTTAGGTAGAAAGGAAACATGTAAATTTGACATTTAATAAATAAAAGGTTATAAAATAAAGACCCATGGTATAGACCCATGGTATTCTGATGATATAAAAAGGAGAAATGGATATTTCTTTTGGTGATGCCTTCGTTATTTTTCTCAAGTCAATTTTGGAGAGATCTTAGATATTTTGAGTAAAACCTTTCAATCCCTCATAAGGATTAGTTGTGGTGGTTAAAAATATCCACCCTAGCTAATCAAGATTGGTTTTAGTGGTGAGACACATCCACCCTAGCTAGTAAAAAAAGAGGAATCATCCAGATTCTTCACAGGTGCTCATATTGAAGGAGAAGATACATTTTTGCAAATATCATGGGAAATGGAAGGAAAATGCATTCATCTAGTTATAAAACTATTATTTTCGTTGAGTTTGAATTCACAATGGAAGCCAAAATTGTTTTGAGGAAGCTGAATATATTTTGTGGGGGTTGAATCATCTATGTAAGAAAACTTTCCTTAAAGAGGTTGAGTTCATTATTATGCAAGTTGAGTTTAGTAAGGAAGATTCAATTCACTAAGGTGACTAAAATTATTTTTGAAGGTCAATTTTATTAGGGAGATAATGCTCATCAAGGAGATTATGTTATTTGTATGGTCCACATTCTTGCTCAACAAATTTTTTTATCCAAAGAGTACCATTTTCGATAGCAACTCCATTGGCATATTTAAATGGCCATATAGCATGTAATTTCATATTGAAGGTTAATAAAAATTGGCTTGAGTTACTATAACTAATTTGGGGAATTTGATTGAGTGAGGGTTTTATCTTTAATCACATGCAAAATGTTTGAATAAATACATCTACAAAAAGATATCTTCTTGTTTGCATACAAAGTGTTCAAAGAAATATTTACATGCAATGTATTTGTCAAAATTCCTAAAAGAGAAATTTAAAAGTTTTTTCAAGTTGAGTTAGCATATTTTGTTAAGGGAGATGACATTTTATTGAATAAGGTATTATTGTATAAGAGTGATGCTGAATAGGACATTTTATTATTTTTTTATGACACACAACCAACATAGAAGTCTCTAGAAATAAGAATAAGCCTTGTGGATGCTCATCTAGGAATCTTGCCTGATATCGGTTGCTCACCTTGTAGTAGTATAAAGTGTTGAGAATTCAATATGACAGTAAGTATGTTAATTCTCTTAACTTGATAATTGTTTGTGTTACCTTTTTCCTTATTAGCTTTGTTCCTTACTATTACAGTGTGAGATACATCAAAAAACTACGAAAAAAATAAGAACAGTGACACAATATATGGGCTGCAAGTGGGAGACAAAACCCCTCTTGAGGGGAAAAACCTTAAATATATTCTCTTATTATAACTTCTTCAATTGATGAATACCATGAACTAGTGACTTAGATATATACCATCCAGGATCAAGATCAATTCAGCCTCCTCCTACAATGAATTTGACCTCTCACTGTATATTTGAAATTTTGTCTCCCGGCAACTGTTGCAATTGTTGTTGCTCCTCTTAGAGACTTAAATCTCCTTGGAATAGCCTTCTCTTCCCCTTGCTTTAATTTCCTTGAGACTTAGGGCTAGTGATATTCCCCAAGGGACATTTTCTTTCCTTTCCTTCCTTCTTTCATTTAAGATCGAACTAGAGATAGTCCCAGTGCATAAACCCTAACTTCAATTTTCACAAGAGAGATAGAACTAGCCCAATTTCTTTGACTTCTTTGGTTTCCTGTTCTTCATAACCTCTTCTTAGAATTCTTCTCTTCCTCTTCTTTTCATAGAATGAGATGAGTGAGTGTGTCTAATGGAGGACAATTTCCTCTCTATATATAGGCTCTTCCAAGGGTAGATGTGGCTCTTCGTGTAGGCTGAGTTGATAGCTCCTTAGGCCGACATGATCTTGGAGATATTTCGACACTTTAAAGACAAAATATTTCTTTCTATACAAGATACAATGTGCCCATAAGGTCTTCAATATATGATAATGACTCTTTTACCTAGGAGAAACCCTAAAAGCATTCACTGGGTGCTTGACCTATAAAATAAAAGAACCTAAGCATGAAACCCATGCTCGAATAATAATTTTTTTCATTTTATTATTTACAAAAATACATTTAAAACTTATGAAGGTTGAACCTAGATACACATTCTTCAACACTCCTTAAATAGGGAGGTTTTTATAAGAGGTATATGGTCATTTTCAATATGAAGAGATCTAAAAAAAACAGTCATATTGGTAACCCATCTATTTAGCATTGCCTTGACAAACAAATCTATGCACATGATCAGAGCATAATGCTAGCGAGACCAATGATTCATAGACACCATAATCATTGTCTCTCAAGGTACATACTCCACCCGAGTGTTCAGAGTATGACCTTCCTTTGGACTATTTTTATCTTGGATAGATAGTCCTCAAAGAAGATCAATCCATGACTATTCCTGCCTCAAATATCCTACTACATTCTCAACGAGTATTGAATGCCATATGGTTACCTAATCCTCCATTCTTTCTTCCCATGTGAAGACAAGAATGTAGTGTTTATCTCTCCCTCTCAATTAGGGAGGATACATCAACCAAACCAAGCTTGTCCCTTAAATATACAAGCTTCTTGTTTGGAAGTAAATTTCTCAATATGTCAACTACCTTCTCATCAGTGGAGATGTATCGTAGCTTTCAGCACACCATTTTGTACTCGCTCTCCATTATAGTGATACTTGTTGTTTATATGCTTTTTATTTCCATGAAACAATGGATCTTAAAACGAACATATATAACTGGCATTATCACAATGTATCAATGTAGGGTTCATTGGTCCTTCAAACAGATCAGATAACAACTTCCTCAACCATACTTCTTATTTTCTTACTTCACAAGTTGCAACATATTCATCTTCAGCACTACTCAAAGAAATTTATTCTTACTTGAAGCTCATACATGAAACCATGTAGGATCCCAAACTTGTTGGCATTATGATGCATGTGTTGTACTTGATGGCAACCCTCTCATAGAATATCATCTCACTTGTATGCATTCAGATGAATCTACAAATATCAGATGTGACAGAGTGCATGGGTTACCGGACAACAAAAAGGGATCAGATGACAGTTCACAAGTAAGCTTTTCCATCATGTCCAAAGGGGGAGATTGTTGGCATTATGGCTAAAGTGTTGTCCTTGATGGCAACCCATTCAGGTGATAGATCAGAGTACTTCAAGTCAGCAGCAAAGATTGATGATCACCTATCAAATATTGAAGAAAATAAGGGGTATGCAGGTACACCTTACAAAAGGTGCGTACATGCAGGCCGGTGTTACATAAAGTGTGTACATACCCGCAGTTATCCCATTCAGGAGGTGCGTACCCCCAGTTCACTTACTTCAAGGTAGAGAAAAGCACACGTGGGGTTTCTTATGTTTAACTCTTGGTATTTAGCCGACGAAATTGTGTTATTATGGTTTTGGCCCATGGTATTGTTTTATATTATTATTATTATTATTATTGAGCCCCATGATCCATGATTTGAGGAAGAGCTTGCCTATATAAAGCAAAGGAGATCATTTGGCTTGTGCATGTGTTTTGGGTTGAACATCTTATGAGAGCTAGATCTGAAATACTATGATCTCTTGGAGTAATGTCTAGATCTAAATAAGGCACAGTGCGAAGGCGCCACAGAAGGCGCAGTGCAGAGACGCCATGGAGGCGCCACAGAAGGCGCAGTGCGGAGGTGCAACAGAAGGCACAGTGCGGAGATGCCACAGAGGCGCCATAGAAGATGCAACAAAAGGCGCAGTGCGAAGGCACCACAGAAGGCGCAGTGCAGAGATGCCACAGAGGCGCCACAGAAGGCGCAGTACGAAGGCGCCACACAAGGTGCAGTGCGGAGATGCCACAAAGGTGCCATAGAAGGCGCAGTATGAAGGCGCAGTGCAGAGACGCCACAGAAGGCGTAGTGCGAAGACGCCACAGAGGCGCCACAAAAGGCGCAGTGTGGAGACGCCACATAGGCGCCATAGAAGGTGCAGTGCAGAGGCGCCACAGAAGGCACAGTACGAAGGTGCCACAGAAGGCGCAGTACGGAGACGCCATAGAGGCGCCACAGAAGGTGCAGTGCGGAGACACCACAGAGGCGCCACAAAAGGCGTAGTGCGGAGGTGCCACAGGAAACGCCACAGAGGCGCCACCGAAGGCACAGTGCGGAGGCGCCAAAAAAGGCGCAGCTGCGGAGGTGCGCGGCGCCACAGAAGGTGAATATGAAAATTGGATTAAACATGGCCTTTCAGATTATGTGTTGTTCTTCAGTGTATCCAATATGAAAATTGATGAAACGTGGTACCTGGAGGAGAGAATATTGTAGGCCGGCGCCTACGTACTAGTACTTAAGCTAGTACAAAAGCAAAGGGGAATCTTTGGAGCATTGTAGCAGGTAGCAACCTGCGTACTAGTAAATTGATCGGCTAGTACAAGAGCAAAGGGGGTTGTAGCTCCTGTACTAGTATAAGACTGCACCAGTACAAATATTGTAAAAGGATTTTCTTATTAAGAAGAAGATTGAGATGACTTACAGCAGGTGGTTTTCTCCCGCATTGGGTTTCCACCTTATATCATGGTGTTCATGTGTGTGCCTTATGTGTGATGATCTATTCTATGTTACTGCATCTGTTAGCTGATAATATGGTTGATAATGTTCTAATGCACTCATTGAAGATCAATTAACTTAATCATAAGAAGTTGTGGAAGTAGCATATATGAATCTGGTTATTGAAATGAAAAAGTTTTATTAATGTGATAATACTGATTCACCCCCCCCTCTCAGTATTATTTCCAACAATTGGTATCAGAGTCAGGTCCTTTGATAGAAGCTTGATCGCTTGAAGGAGATCCGTGGAACAATGGGAAAGAAGCTTAAGAAGAAAGCTCATAAGAAGAAGAAGACATCTCAGAGGAACTATGACAGTGGGAGAATCGATTGGGGATTAGGTATAAGAAGCGCTTCAGATTCAGAATCAGATTTAGAATCAGTTCAGAATGAAGATGACCATTCAGGTATGAATTTGCTATCCTCTGATGTTCCAGCTATCCTTCCTTTGGTAAAAGATGAAAGTGATAGTGAGGACTACTGAATTTGCTCTTATGGGTGAGCAAGAAAGATATCAAATAGAGGCAGACTTTAATAGGCTGACAAACAAAATTAGTGAACAAGAAAAACTTCTGAACATAAAGAGTGGTGCCCTCAAAGAAGCTGTTACTAGGCTAAAAGCTCATCAAAAGGTATGCAAAGAAAAGTATCAAAAGTTGCAGGTTGAAGCAACATCTCTAAGAAATGAAGTCAATGAAAAAAACACAACAATCAAGAAGCTCAGAGATAGATCCAGTGATTATGAAAGTCTTGAAGCCACAATCCTCTCACTAAAGGGAGATCTTGAAAAATCAAGAAAGCAGAATGAAGATCTACATCAAGCAATTGAAAAACAAGACAATGAAGTCATCAGCCTAAAATCCCAGCTGGAATGTGCCTCCAGAGTTCGTCAAATGCTGCAGAATGTAAATGAAGAACAAGAAAAGGAGATACTCAATCTAAGGCAACAAGTGGAAGAAGGAAGAAAGTCAGAAGAAATTTTCAAGAAGAAATGTCTTGAAAAGGAAGAGCAACATCAAGTCGAGGTATATCTTGACAGGTAAATTAGAAGATAAGGATAAGCTTTTACGATTTCAAGATAGTACTAAAGTCTTGGATGATATTCTTAGTAGTCAAAGATCTCCTGCTATCAAGCCTGGACTTGGTTTTCATGAATCAGCTGAAGGAGAATCTAGTGCACAAGGTGAAGCAAGGAACTCTAAAGAGAAATCTAAAATGATCAATAAGGAGATAAGAGGTCAACCCCATCAACAACCAAGGAAAGAAATTCTTAAAAGAAAATCTTTTACTCCTTACTATGGAAGTAATAGTCGGCCATTTACTCAGATGAATAATGTTGATTGTTATGTATGTCATAATCTTGGACATGTTGCAGCTAGATGTAGAAGAAGAAGGGTTCAAGACCATTATGCAGAAAGATCATCACATTCAAGGTACTTTAATGGATATTGCTTTGCTTGCAATATGTATGGTCATAAGGTTGCTGATTTCTACAAAGGAATATGAAACATGTAAGATGTTATGCATGTAACAAGCTTGGACATATAGCAAAGGAATGCAGGAACAAAGCACGGACATCACACCAAAAGGAGAAAACATCATCACGCTTGAAGATATGGAGGAAAAAGGAAGTACAGTCAGAAAGTGGCGCCACAGCACAACATACAGACATACCAGAATCAGAGGGAGCTGAAAGTACAAAAATTCAGTGTCCTAAATCTCATATGAAAATTTCATGAAATGAAGTCGCATATATACGCGAGTTAGACACTGCAAAGTCGCGTATATGTCAGTATGAGGAAAAGCAGTGGGGACAGGTTCAGGAAAAGGATCAGTTTGGTTTATTTTCGCTATTTGATAATGGTTACATTTTGCTGATGATGTGTGGAAATGTCTTGATGGTTAGAAGTATTTTGTTTCTAACTTGATAATGATGATTACTTGATACTCCTTGCTGATATGCATGATCATATCTGACAGTAAACAAGACGGCACAGGTTTAGGGGGAGCATATGCTTTTAATGCTTTGTTGGCATTATGGTTAATAGTCCTTGGTGATGATGCTTATGATATGGTTATGAGTTGTTCAGATGATTCTTGGGGTTACATAGTTGATATTTAGATCAGATTTGTGGTTGATTCACTAATGGTGCCTACATGGTGATCTTCATAAGGATAAGAAGAAGTACACAACTTGAATTCACTTGATGATGTGTCTCTCATACACTGTTGTCACCATATGCATAAAAATCATATATTGCAGGATTGTTCTTGGCACATCTATGGATGAGGATTGTTGGATGGATACATGGATGATTATTCAAAGTTGGATTGTTGGAGATATGATGATGATGAGTTCTTACCTATATGATGATAGGTTGTTTCGTCCATATGCTGATTGATGCAGATCTTCCCTATTGATGATACTTGGTCCATGTAGATCTGGATGGCTATGGTGTTTCTCACATATGATAGAATGATTCTATATTCTATGCAAAAGGATGAGTTAACGCGGACATATATTGATGATTCATGCAAGTTGCTAGTCAAGTTGTTGGTGACATATGCTATGGAGTAGACCATACAGTGTCGTTACTGAGGTTTATCATGATCTTATTTAGGTGTCTTATCATGTATATCATTCGATGTAAAGGTCATATCAAGACTCATGATGTAATAATGTGTCTCTATCTATTATA
>APFE031362598.1:9171-45571 GCA_000404065.3 Pinus taeda
TTTTCCTGCAACTGATTCATATACAAGACCTTTTCATTGAATATTACATCTCTGCTCCTAATGATTTTGTGATTTTCATAATCATATAAGCGATAACCAAAATCATTAACACCATATCCAATAAAGGTACATTCTTTGACTTTGCTTCAAGCTTTGTTCTATTTTCTTTATCAATATGAACAAAGGCCTCACAACCAAAAGGCTTTAAAATAGAGTAGTTTACCTTTTTACCTGTCCATGCTTCCTCCGGAACACCACCATCCAAGGAACTTGAAGGCCCTCTGTTTATTAGATAAACAACAGTATCTACAACATCTGCCCAAAACTGTAAAGGCAATCCTGCATGCAATCTCATGCACCTTGCACACTCCATGATTGTTTTGTTCATCCTTTCTGACGCACCATTTTCTTGTGGTGTTCTTTCAACTGTCTTCTCTCTGCGAATTCATGCTCTGAACAATACCTATCAAACTCTTTGCTACAATATTCACCTCCATTGTCTGATCTAAGACACTTCAATTTATTTCCTGTCTCAACCTCAACCAAAGCTTTCCATTCTTGAAAGTATCAAATACATCATATTTATTCTTAATACAATAAATCCAAGTTTTCTAGTTGCATCATCAATAAAAGTAACATAATAATGAGAGCCACCGAGAGATGATACCTAAGCAGGTCCCCATACATCTATATGCACAAGCTCTAATTTTTCGCTCTTATTTTCTTTCCCAACTCTAACAAATCTGACTCTCTTATGTTTTCCATAAATGCAATTCTCACAGAAGTCCAAATCAACATTCTTCAAACCCAACAACAAATTCCTTGAGTGAAGAATCTTCATCCCCTTTTCACTCATGTGTCCAAGCCTATGATGCCATAATGCTGCATCTGCTCCTTTGGAAGTTAAAGCATTAACAGAGTTAGAAATACCATTGCATAAATACAATGTACCAACCTTTTCGCCTTTTGCTATTACCAGGGCTCCTTTGGTGACCTTCCAAGCTTTATCTCTGAAAGTTGTCACATAACCTTCACCGCCTAAATGCCCTGTTGAAATCATATTTTTCTTTAGATCTAGAACATGCCTTACCTCCTTTAGTAGAAATTCATTTCCATTCTGCTATTTTACAAGAACCTTACCCATTCCAACAATTTTACAGGGTTTATCATCACCCAAACGAACTTGTCAAAAATCTCCTTGAACATAGTCATGAAAGTATTTCTTATCAAGTGTGGCATGGAATGAGGCCCCTGAATCTACCACCCAGGAATCAATAATATTTTCAAAAGAAAGAATCAAAGCATCTTGTAACACCTCACCTGTCACATTTGCTTCATGATTGTTTTCTTGTTGTGCATGTCCTTCTTTTCCTTTCTGAGATCTACTGTCTTTCTTTACGTGTCCTTTCTTTCTGCATTTCCAGCACACTATCCCCGATTTGGACTTGGATCTTCCTTTCCTTGATTTACTGCGATATCCTGAGCTCTTTCCTCTTTCCATTTTTCTTCCTCTAGACTCTGCACTCAAAGCATTTCCCGATGTCTCACCGGAGCTTTTCCGTCGCATTTCCTCGCTAAGGATAACACCGACAACATCATCAAACTTTAAAGTACTAGATCCAGAAACAGAGTTACTAATGGCCATTACCAAACCATTCCAACTTTCTGGTAATGAGCACAAGAATAACAGAGCTCTAACTTCATCATCAAAGTTTACCCCTACAGAACATAACTGACTTGTAACAATATTAAAATCATTTAAATGGTCTGCAACAGATCCACCTTCCGACATCTTCATATTAAATAACTATTTCATAAGAAATACCTTGTTTGAGGCTGAGAGTTTTTCATATAGTTTCTCCAACGCCTTAATCAAACCCTCTGTAGTTGTTTCCTTCGAAATGTTGAAGGTGACCGATGCTGCAAGGCACAACCATACTGTTTCGAGTGCCTTTCTATCGAGAAGGTTCCATTCTTCATCTGTCATACCCGTCAGCATCTTTGTTTTTCCGCCCAATGGTAGGTACAGATCTTTTTGATACAAATAATCTTCCATCGGCATCTTCCACAGCGAGAAGTTTTGGTCGTTAAATTTCTCGACCCTAAACTTACCATCTTCCACCATTGCTCCCACTCGAACGAGGAACCCTTCTTTCCTGCGAGTTTATCAACCAAATAAACCTTCGGCTTTGATACCAATTGTTAGAAAATTATATATTACGGAGCAATGGAACACATAAAATATTGCAGAATATAAACACAGAAAACGCATAAAACAAGAGAGACACAGATATACATGGTTCACCCAGTTTGGGCTACGTCCACCCCGAACAGCCAGTCCTTCCTTTCTATTATCCAGCAAAATGAAGAGACACATCCTACAGCAGATCTGCTATAATATCCTCTGTTTTCTCTCACAGTCTCACTTCACTGCTTCTCGCTCGAAGAATACACATCTATTACACAGCCTCAAATACAATGCCCTCATACAAAGAGAGGGGTTGCTTTCTAGGGCAAAAAACCCTAAACTAAACATAAGTTCTACCGTTAGATTATCTGCCTAATGAACGGCCCAGATTGACTAGAAATTACTATATTTTACAAGGCAATTTTACATCTGCTTTTAGCTTCAGGGGTGCTGCCCCCGAGCCCCCGCCAGGGGACCACTGGCCCCTGGACCCCCCAGCCGAGGGGGGCGATTAGCCCCCATGAACCCCCGCGGGGGGTGTACAAACTTCCTGGGGTATACATCCGGCTGAAAAAAAGACCTCTGAATAGTCATGCTCTAGACCCAACAAAAATAAGAAGAGAAAATGACATAATGATCAAAAAATGAGTAAAAATCACAATTTATGCTATTAAAAGGTGCTATTCAATTGATTGAACGACAATAATTCAATCGTTTGAACAATGAAATCAATAGAAAATGAAAAGTGTTGTTCAATTGGTTGAACGACAATCGTTCAATCGTTTGCATAGCGAAATCAAACGAAAAGTGTTGTTAAATCGATTGAACGACAATCGTTCAATTGTTTGGACAGCAAAATCAACAAAAACAAGAAGTGTTGTTCAATCAATTGAATGGCAGGTGTTCAGTTGTTTGAACAACGAAATTAAAAAGAAACAAAATGCGTTGTTCAATCAATTGAACAATCGTTCAATTGTTCGAACAACAAAATCAAGTAAAAACAAATTGTGTTGTTCAATCAATTGAATGACAGGCGCCCATTTGTTTCAATAGCGAAAACAAAAAAAGAAAATGAAAATATGTTGTTCAATTAATTGAACAACAATCGTTCAATTGTTTGAACATCGAAATCAAATAAAACAAGAAGTGTTGTTCAATCAATT
This sequence comes from Pinus taeda, assembly GCA_000404065.3. NCBI lineage: Eukaryota > Viridiplantae > Streptophyta > Pinopsida > Pinales > Pinaceae > Pinus > Pinus taeda. The sequence goes on from APFE031362598.1 coordinate 12,523, forward strand.
AAATGGCAGGTATTCAATTGTTTGAACAACGAAATTAAAAAGAAACAAAATGTGTTGTTGAATCAATTGAACGATAGTCGTTCAATTGTTCGAACAGGGAAAAAAACAAATTGTGTTGTTTAATCAGTTGAACGACAGGCGTGCATTTGTTTGAACAACGAAAACAAAAAAGAAAATGAAAATGTGTTGCTCAATCAATTGAACAACATTCGTTCAATTGTTTGAATAGCGAAATCAAATTAAAACAAGAAGTGTTATTCAATCAATTGAACGATATGCGATCAATTGTTTGAACAACGAAATTAAAAAGAAACAAAATGTGATGTTCATTCAATTGAACGACAGTCGTTCAATTGTTTGAACAACAAAATAAAATAAAAACAAATTGTGTTGTTCAATCAATTGAACGGCAGGCGTCCATTTGTTTGAACAATGAAAACAAAAAAGAAAATAAAAATGTGTTGTTCAATCAATTGAATGGTAGTCGTTCAATTGTTTGAACATCAAAATCAAATAAAAACAAGAAGTGTTGTTCAATCAATTGAATGGAAGGCATTCAATTGTTTGAATAACGAAATTAAAAAGAAACAAAATGTGTTGTTCAATCAATTGAATGACAGTTGTCTAATTGTTTGAACAACAAAATCAAATAAAAACAAGAAGTGTTGTTCAATCAATTGAATGAAAGTCATTCAATTGTTCGAACAATGAAATCAAATAAAAACAAATTGTGTTCTTCAATCAATTGAACGACATTTGTTCAATTGTTTGAACAGTGAAATCAAATAAAAACAAATTGTGCTATTCAATCAATTGAACGGTAGGCATTCAATTCTTTGAACAACGAAATTAAAAATGAAATGTGTTGTTCAATCAATTGAACGACAGTCATTCAATTGTTCGAACAGAGAAAACAAAAGGAAATTAAATGTGATGTTCAATCAATTGAATGACAGTCGTTCAATTGTTTGATCAGCGAAAAACAAAAAAAGAAAAAAATATTCCAAACTTGTGAAGCTTCCCTAAAAAAATTCATATTTACATGGTAATGCCTAATCTCAATTAAAAAGAATATGTACATTATTTACAATTTCTAAAGAAATTTCAAGTTTTTGAAGGAAAAGATGTTGGATCCTCATTCCCTACAGCTAGAATTTGCATGGAGGGGTCCTTGCGTACCTGCTCGCAGAAAGACTCGTTGGTAAGCAGTTGATGATAGAGGCGCACTCAGTGCCCGTTTACCTTAAAAGAATGGCCGGATCCGTCGATGGTAGTCAAGGTAAGAATACCATTATTATGCACTTCTTGAATCTCATAAGGGTTGAGCCATCTTGTTTGCAACTTGCTCGGGAAATCTTGGAATCTAGAATCGTATAGGAGTACCCAATCCCCTTTTTGAAACGTTTTCTTCTTGATAAGGTTGTCGTGCCATTTTTCCCTTTGTTACTAAATTATTGCAATCCGTTTCAAAGCAAGCAGTAGAGCCTCATATAGTTCGTTGATCTGCAGAAGTCATTTGGTTTGGGCTTCTATTAAATCCAGAACCACTTCCTCGGCCGTTCTTAGAGTCTTTATTTTGAATTCGATTAGAAAAACTGGTTCTTTACTGAACACGAGCTAGTATGGAGAGTATCCAGTAGTATTCCTCCAAGTTGTACGATAGGCCCACAAGGCCTCTGGCAGTCTGGCAGCCCAATCTCTCTAGTGTGTTGAGATTGTCTTGGTCAGAATCGCTTTTGTAACCTTATTGGTGCTTTCGACTTGCTTGTTTTCATGCAGGTGATACAAAGAAGTGATCCTATGTGTAATATGATGGTTTTTGAGAGTGGTAGTAATCTTGTGCCCTGTAAATTAATTTCCCCCATCTGTGATCACTTATCATGGTAATCCATACAACACAAATATCCCAAAAAGGAAGCTAATCATTGCTTCCTCTGTGGCTCTTGCTAAATCTATTGTTTCCACCCATTTTGTCACATAATCCATGGCTACCAATATGTAGGCCTTTTGATTGGATGGCAGATGGAATGGACCCACAAAGTGCAATGCCCAATGCTCAAAGGGCTCTATGACTAATTGGGGCTGCAGAGGAATTTCATCTAATTGGCCAGGCTGGCCCATCCTTTGGCAGCTATCGTAGGCCTGGGCATATTTCTTAGCATCCTTAAAAATAGTGGGCCAATAATAACCCATTTTTAATACCTTATGTCTTGTCCTTCGGTCTGCGAAATGTCCCCCACGGGGCTCATCATGGAAAGCCTTCAAAATATCATGGATCTCATCCTCGCGGATACATCTGTGCATACACATGTCGACCCCTATATGAAAAAGATATCCGCCTATCCAAGAGAACTAGGCGCTACGCTAAATGATCAGTTTTCTTTCTCTTATCATAAAATGTTTAGGTAGCTTCCCTACTGCCAGATAATTTTCCACATCTATGTACCATGGCATCTTGACTGCCATGGAAAACATGTTTTGATCTGGAAATTGGTCATCTACTGCCAGTGGATCATTCACCTTCAGGATTCGAGATAGAAAATCAACAACTAGGTTTTCCTTCCTTGGAAAATCTTTAATAGTAATGTAAAACTCCTGCAAAAGAAATAGCCGCCATGTTACTCGACCATTTGTGATCGGTTTATTATCTAGATACCGAATGGCAGAGGGATCACTGTACAAAAATACTTGGTAGCCGGTTATATAGTGTCTAAATTTGTTTATTGCATAAATAACAACTATGAATTCTTTTTATGTCATTGTATAATTAAGTTATGCAGAAGTGATATTTTTGCTAATATAATATATAGCATAATGTTTCTTGTCCTCCTCCTGGCCAAGGATAGTGCCTATAGATACATCTGATGCATCCGTGGATATGTGGAAAGGCAACTCCTAGTTTGGTCCACGTAATATCGGTACTATCGAGACTAGTTTCTTTAAACCTGCTAAGGCTGTGTCACACTTGTCAGGCCAACTGAAATCAACATTTCCAGTTAGAGCATATAAGGGTGCAACAATCTGTGATTTTTTTATAATAAACCTACGATAATAACCTGCATATCCCAAGAAGATACATACCTCTATCTGAGTGCAGGGGGTAGATAGTAAAAGAATCACCTGTATTTTTGTTGGATCTACCTGTATTCCTACTGCAGAGATATAATGTCCTAGGATCACACCCTTTGTCATCATCATGTGACACTTAACATTGCTTCAGCATAACCTGGTAGCAATGCATCATTCTAAGACCTTTTCTAGTGTTTGCAATGCTTGATCGAAGTCATCCCCATATGGAGTAAAGTCATCCATATATACCTCAAGTCCTTCATGTATTAAATCAGTAAAGATGTTGAGTATAGCTCTTTGGAATGTGGCTGGGGCATTACACAAGCCAAATTACTATACCCTGTACGCGAATGTGCCCCAGGGATAAGTGAAGGTTGTTTTATCCTGATCTTCAGGGGCAATCTGAATTTGATTGTAGCCACTAAAACTATCTAAAAAGGAGAAAAACTGCTTCCCTGCCAACGTATCGAGTACTTGATCAATGAATGGGAGGGGGAAGTGATCTTTCTCTGTTGCCTTGTTCAGCTCCTGATAGTCTACACAAATATGCCACTTCCCATTTTTCTTAGGGACAACCACCAATGGAGAGACCCATTTACTATCCGAGATAGGATAAATAAAGTTTACATCTAGTAGCTTCTGTATTTCCCCTTTCACAATGTCTTTGAGGTGTGGGTTCAACCTTCATTGAGGCTACCAGATGGGTCAAGCATCCTTGTATGTATAGATTTGGTGTGTACATAGATATGGGTCTACCCATTTCATATCAGGACAGTCCAAGGAAAAAGCCCCTTTATTTTTCTGTAAGACCTAGATAAGCTTCTGTTGTTGTTCGCTATCTAGACTGCCATTAATATTTAGAAATTTTCCTAGCTCTATCTCAACAGGTTTGTTGTTATGAACAGTAGTCATATAAATATGTTGGTCATCTGTATCCTTCAGAGGATCTTCCATGGCATCATTATCAAGGATTGATTTCAACATCTAACACTGTACATTTCTCACATTAGCTGGTTGATTTATAAAATTATTTATAATGTCATCCTCGGTCTAATATTTAAATTATAGTGCCTCTGCTACTGTGAGTGGTGAATGGATGCTCTCTTCCAGGTACGTTGGTGGCTGCTTACATATTTTTACAATGGGCAAACTTGGCCTAGTAGGAGGATATAACACAAGATTTTTTATAGCATCCCCTTTTGCAATAGTCATGCTGCCTTCTCGGCAGCTAATATATGCATCAGTTGTTACCAGCCAAGGTCGGCCCAGAATCAAAGGATGCCCATCCAACTAACTCCTTGGGTTTATAACTAGAAAATCTACTGGATATTCCCATGAGTCAACAGAAACTGTGATATCTTGTAAAGTCCCTTCTGGTATCACCACTGATCAGTCAGCAAGTTCTAATAAAGTGGTGGTTGGTTCCAAGGCTGTAATACTAAGAGCTTGACAAGTTTATGTTTTTAAGATATTAATGGAGGCTCCTAGATTGATTAGTGTATTTGGAAAAGAGTGGCCATATATCTGAACTGTCACTATGGGGTTTCCAGGATCGTCATACTTTATTGGAGTTTCCTCTCCCAAGAGTAAATCAGATAAGGTTCCTACAACATGGATAGTGGGTGAGGTTTTTTCCTTCCTCACAGGCTTTCTTACACATAGTTCTTTGATTGTTTTGGCATAGATGGGAATGTCTTAAATGGCCCAGAGGAGAGGGATCTTAATACACAAAATTTTTAGTTCCCCTACAAGATTGAAATCCAGGTAGGTGATAGGTTTGGGTATCGTTAGTCTTTTGGGGAATGGAGGAGAAGTGATTATAAGTTTTTCAGGGTCATCATGTCGATCTATCTCTTCCCCTTGCTTTGATTCAATATTATTTATAGGTGGTGAAATATGTACAAGTGGAGTTACACTTTCAATTGAAGGTTGGTCCCTGTTTTCCTTAGGGGTGATGATATGCCCAAAAAAGATTGTGTTGGCCAGGATGTCATAGGGAATGGCAGGTTTTGCCAATTTGGGTAGGGTGAGTCGCCTTGCCAGCTTGCCCTACGGTTCTGTTACTGATTAAAATACGAGCAAGGAAAGAATTGAGGTCTGTATTGTGATATACATGTAGGTTTAGCTTACCACTGTCGACGCTGGTTCATCAGATATACCAATTCTGTTTCTTCCTCTGCTTCCTTGAATACTGCTTTTAGCCCTGAAAATGATGGACATTGTTTAGTGGTGTGATATTTAGTACATATAGCACACATCTGCAACATGTCTAATGGGCATTCCCATTGGCTGTGCTTCTTTTGACAACGTGGGCAGAAGATGGCGAAATTTTGTTCTGCTAAGGCCTATTTTTGTTTAGCCTATAGGATGTCCAGCTGTGTTGTAAGAGCCCCCAAGATGTCTGTCTTAAAATCTTCTAGGAGGTTGTCAATCTCCATCTATGTTACACCTCCACTGTGTGGTTTGCTTCCTCCTCTTATGGGATCTTGGCTTCCTACTCCTGTGCGTGTGCTTCCCCTGTGCGTGTGCTTCCTTGCGAACACCTGATACACAAACGTATAATTTCATCATAATCTTCCTGAGAAATATCTCCTTTTCCCATTAAGTTTAGAGTTTCTACCCATTCCTCTTTCATTCCTTTAATTAAGATAGCTCTTAGGACTTCTTTTGGTAGGGAAGTGTGTGGAGACCTTTGCAAATTATAATTAAATCATTCTACATATTCTTCTAACGTTTCATTATCTTTTACAGTCATCTTAAAAATCTCATCTTTCAGTTCCCTAGTTTTACAAAAGTCCTGGTATCTTTTGAGGAAGGAGGTTTTCATCTCGTCCCAAGAATTAATAGTTCACCCACCTAGACCCATAAACCATCTTAAGGCTGCTCCTTTCAGAATGGAAGGGAATAGTTTTAGCTTTTGGGGGTCAGTGGTATAGTCAGACTCTCTACAGAGGACATCAAACTCAAACAGGAAAGCATCAGGATCCTTTGTGGTCATCCCATGGAAAGTTGCGATGCTCTTCAGAGGAATAGGATTCATGGGGGCATTAGCCACTTGGTCAACTATGGGGTATTCTAATGTCAAGGTTTGACCTTGAGGTGGTTGATCTGCCATTTGGTCAAAGATGTGCCAATAATATTTGGGGACTTCAAGGGGTGCTTATTGAGTAAGCGGAGAGTTAGCAACTCGAGTTGGTTTTGCAACACTACCTAGGTTTGGGATCTCAGGAGATCCTTGTTTGGATGGTTGTGGTTTTGCCTTAGCAGTCCCACTAGTTTCTCCTTTTCCTTCTCTTAAGTTACAATATTTTATCTCTTGTAGAGGATCGAAATGTAAGCTTATTATAGCTTGAAGACTTTGTTCTGATCCTCCTACTTGGCTTTGAATCTTAGCGTAAGTTGCAGATGGTGAGCCTGCTACTTGAGGGATAAAAATAGAACTTTTTCCAGGTATAGCCTGGAATCCTATTGACGCTTGAGACTCTGCTCTTCTTACGATTTCATCTATAAAGTTTTTTCTCCCAAGGTTCATTGATCCTTTGGGTTTTTTGGGTTTTGGTTGAGGATTTTGCTCTTTTTTTGTTTTTCTATTCCTAGTCATTCATAAAAACAAATTCCTATTTAACCTCTAAGATTTTGCTGAAAAGCGAGCTGGTAAGCAAGCACTTTACTTGCTAGGTACACAAGTTCTTACCTTCCATTTTTAAAACCCAATTCTTTAACAACAAAAGTAAAAACAATCACTTGAAACACACTCCCTGGCAACGGCGCCAAAATGTTGGCTCACTAAGATGTCTTTTTACAAGCAATCTCAATTCTTGCATAATTATCAACTTGAGGTAAGTCTTTTTATCTCAAGAGTGTCAGCATAGTACATGCAGTGAAACTAGAGGTTATCTAATGATGAATCATTCCAATCACTAATAACTAACTCTTCAATTCAATCCACTCAATTCTGAAAAGAACTAACTATGGAAGAAATACTCTTAACACACTCTGCAATTCTATTCAACTTGTTCCGAAATCAATTGAAATTGAATGCAAATAAGAATCACACTTGAGAATGTTCAAATAGACTTAAGGCTAACTTACTCAATCAAGGAAAGGAAACTATAACTATTGAACAACATTGTTAATCTATAGCAATCCAAATTAAACAACAATCTCAATTGAACAACAAACAATAATTGAATGGAAAATGGTAATTGAACAACAAACACGCATACAACAATAAAGGATGTCTGAATAATAAATGATCTATATTCCAACCTGTGGAAATCAATTTAGAGTTATATTCAGGATCTATGATAACATCACTCAAAATGAACAACAATCTACTAGTGGCACTAATTCACTCATTCCAATCAAAGCATTGCTTAATTATGTCACACAACTTCACTCTGAATCTAATTGAACAGTAGTATGAATCACAAATCTTTACGATAAATGGAATAACCAATGACTGAACATTAATCAAATAGAAAAGACTAAATAGAAAGATTATAACACAAGGAAGCAGTAAAACTTCTCGTGACCGGGCCTAGAGTCGCCAGAAGCCTCCGCTTAATAAGAACTCAGAATATAAATATGTATCAAATGCAACCTTCTTTCATTAATGCAAGTAACCACTTATAACATCACTGAGATAACAATGTTGTATGTTTTCAAAAAGAATAATTACAGATTATCAAATTCTGAACTCTCTCTATTTTCCTTTCGGCCCTATATATAACATAAAAGAGTAACTAACTAAAAGTGAATCCTCAAGATCAGGGGATCCGGAGGATTTCACAATACATAATCTGATCATGTGATAAAATAACATTGTTTAGGCTAATCTCCTGGTGCCTTGTCTGCTAAAGACGTTGTAGTATCCCTTTTATGGCCTTGTGCTGCTCTGTCAACTGAACGGATTCTGCCCAGTCCGCATCTTCTGCACACAAAGATAGCAAAAAATCAGTTTGTTGTGCTAGATTTGCCTATTTTGTCACCAAATGCTTTCATCCAACTTTAGCTGATATTTTCCTTATTTTAATCTATAAACAGAGATAATCGTCTAAGGATGAATGTTAAATAAAGAAATTTATGAAGAGAAATCTTACCTCTTTCTTGACCCAACACCTGGAGCAGGGAAAAAAACTCTTTCCCTCCCCAGGACGAGAGGATGATTTGAAAAAAATGAACCAGCAAAAAGAAAACTAAAGCTCAGAACCCAGAGCAGGGTGAGAAAACTCTTTCCCTCCCTAGGACAAGAGAGTGGCCCCTATATAAAAATAAAAAAGAAAACGAGAAATAAAAACCAAAGAAAAACAACTAGGGCTCAGGATCTGGAGCACAGTAACAATTCTCTCCCTAGAATGAGAGATTGGGTTCTAAGAAATCAATAAAATAGAAACCAAACAAAAAGAAAAGAAAGCGGAACACTACGCTCAGGACTTAGATAAGGGTAGCAAATTCCCTCCCTAAGACAAGAGATTGATCCGTAAATCAATGTGGATCTTGTTCTTGCACCTTGTTAGCCTCCCCGAAAATGACACCAAAATGTTGGTGTCCGAGTGTGAATAACTATTCACCCCTTTTCCACATTTAATTTATCAATCTAGGTGCGTATACTATTTCAAGGTAATGTGCAAAGTATATGCAGGTAACAATGACACAATCCAATCACCAATCTCAGATTTAATAACTGAGTTAATTAAAGAACCACTGTGACAATAAATAAGAATGAATTGTAGAATTATAAAAGCATTCACATCAGTTGAAATAAAGTACTGTAACAACAATCAAAATAAACTAACATAAATAAAATAACAACACATAGAAATGACACAACACCTGATTAGAAGAGTGGGCCCAAGTCTCTAACTAGGGTTGCGATGGATTCACAGCTTATAGAGAGGACAAAAAAATAGCTTGCATTCAATTAATTAAACAGTCTTATGTTACAATATTAGTCTCTTGCACATCAAACCCAATTCACAGCATTGAAACCCTTCTTATATAATTGTTTAGAGAAAACCGTTCTCTAAATCTGGCAGCTAACGTCTACAAATATACAATTTGTTGAAATGACGAACTAGTTGTCGATAGAGAGACAACAAGAAAGGTCTGGAATGGCCTAGAATCTATTATGTTGCTACAATGTTGCCAAAATGGTGTTGTAACCTCGAAGTTGCTTTTGTGATTTGCATATGTGACTGTTGACCATCGGATGTGCAGAAATGACAGAATTAGTAACTTGCGTAGGTAAAATCCCCATGACTATTACTTCATTAATTAAACATTCCAAGAAGACAATTGAAGGGGGTTTACCTTGTGCGTTTAGAGTGATTAGTGAATATTATTGATACAAAGGAGTGAGAGAGAGAGTGAAAATGGAGGGAAAAAGTATGCAGATTTGGAACCCAACACTATGTACCATGCAAAATACCTCTCAACTAATTCCATATTTTTCATATGTAGTTTTGTGTTACTTGACCAAAGTTTTAATAAATTATTCTCCATAAATATGATCCAAGGCCATAAGGAGACCAATGAATATAAAAAATCCCATTACTTTTAAATTCTAAACAATGGAAGGTTGTTAGACTATAAATAAAACAACAAAGAAAAACATAAACACAAAGTTGTCCTTAGTTGTGAATTCATTTTTAGCAACTTAATGAAGGTATGCTAAGTCCAAAAGTTGGTCTGGAGCAAATTCTATTGACCCTAGTCAACCACTAGTTGTTAATATTTCTCCTAACGCTATTCAATGTTTTGGCATTTATCCTTTCCAGCAACTTCTCTTATTTGAGAGGTGCATTTCATCAATTTTTGTGGTTGAAATCATTGAGTCGAGAGGCTCATTCTACAACCTAGTATGATGTGTAAGGATGCTTGTCCATCATCAAAGTTGAAATTTTTCTCATGTTGGCCAAAATAAAAATTTTAAAAAATCTGAAAAAAAAAAAAAAAAAAAAAAAAAAAAAAAAAAAAAAAAAAAACAAACAAAAAAAAAAAAAAAAAACAAAAAAAAAAAAAAAAAAAAAAAAAAAAAAAAAAAAAAAAAAAAAAAAAACAAAAAAAACATTTAAATAATGTGGGCACATAAAAAAATTTGCACGTGAATAAATTGGATGCCTCTCGATTGATATTAGATCTGTATTTAAGATGAATCTGTGCTGGTTTAAAATTAACATCCCATGTTCTCTTGCCACACATACACGTAGATGGATATGTCATTGACCAACACATACACCTAGATGGATATGTCATTGATCACCACAAGAAGTTAAATACAACCTTATTTAAATAGCTGACGATCTACAACTAGGTAATATTGGTGGGTTTCTTCACCATCTTGTTGTCCCTCCATACTAACTTACTCACATAAAACTGTGATCCTCGGAAAGATGAGGCACTCCCACTAGCTAATATTATTAGCAGAATAATGAAACTCTTAGAAAATTCAAACCATGTCGTTTTTACCCGAGTGTCCTAACCCTGTATGACAATAATTGTAATCATGGGTTGGATTGAATCCATACTCGTGGGAAAAAAAAAGTCAAGCATGAATATTGGAACCACTCCATATACATTGCCTTGATTATCTTGAGCACATGCAAACATTAATTCAGTTATGTAATTTCTTTTAGACTTTATATTAAATAATAGATGTGTGACCCTCAAAGTCTTGGACCTACCACACATCCACTACGTGAGAATTCTCGACATAAACTCCATTCTCAACCTCGACCCTATGCTACACATTCAATGTGGGGATCCGTTGATGGTGCTAGACCCGCCAACATGTCAGGGGATCTCCCTAGTAAGAAGTCCCAACTAGACCTCAGACCGTTTGGTGTAGGAGTCCTGACAATGGGTCGTATGGTATTGCCTTGACCATAGTTGCATGTAGAGGTAAGTAGGATGTCCTTGTTGGTAGCAAGGGTGTGACCAGCACAACAAGCCAAGGAAGGTGCATGAAGGGTTATAACACACGGAAAGGTGAACGAGTGTGCCCCTTAGAAACCTATGGAAACATGCAGCTTGAAAGGGAACACATGAGCGAAGATGCATCACAGGCTGGAAGGTAGGTTAACCAACAATCCAAAGTGATGGTTAAACCAACAACACATCTCAATAATATTCATACATACATATATAGAAAGATTCCATAAATACATGTGTAAGAAAACAACTACATACATCATTAGAGTAACCAAGACAACTGAAATACACTAACAACATATGCATGAAATGTTTTGGCTCTGTTATATTTAGAAGTGAAAGTTCCAATCATACATACAACCATGACAAACTATTAGTCCTGACAATGGAACGTTACAGTCACTGTTGCCTGCTCCTCCAAAGTGATATACTAGCTCTACAATGTGGAGAAGCCAAGGCTCGTTACAATACGCTCCAAGCTTTCTCTAATACACACCTATAGGAAGCTTGGCTCCCAAAATCCTATACAATGAGTTATGATGTTCTCTAAATAGCAAAGGGTGGGGTCACCCTTGATATTCCCCTTTGTGACTCTTCACCTACCCTCATGACTCTTTAACTACTACATGTCTGTTACATTGTACTATCGACACATGTTCTTTCACTTTTACAAGATGTTACATTAGAATATGTACATTTACCCATGTGAGAGAAAATAGGCTTGAGTAAGCCATGCAAGACATCAATAAGACTCGGACATCTGTGGGAAGACCAACTCCTTGACATCCTTGCGATGATCGATGGTGGCAAACTGATGCCAAGCTTGGTGTTGTAGTGTTTTCTCCTCAAAGATGTATGAAAAGAACCCACTTAATATCGTGGATGACAAATAATCTCAAAATGTAAATGGCTACTAAACATTGTAGATATGCAACAACTGATAGAAACAAAACCTGCCAAAGTCTAGATCTATGCCACAATCATAGTTAAACAACAAAAAGAAAGAGTAATAACTCCAATCATCCAATGGAAACAAGATATGTAAAGAATAATTTTATTATAACACCTGTGAAGAGAACAGATAAATGTTACCAGTCCCCCTCTATGGGATGGGTTCTTGGCTATCCTTAAAATTCTTCAGCTTGTGTAGAGTCTTTATCCTCTATAATGTGAAAACCCAACAAAAATATGATGTGCAATAATGAAAATAATCAAAGTTACAACAGTGAGTGCAATAATGAAAATAATCAAAGTGAATAATGAATGGAAAACCCTTATATTTATAACAATATATTGAGTTATCCTCGAATAATGAGCAAAAATTAAATATTATTGATCGCTTGAAATAACCACTTGGAATATTTTATTATATTTGTTTAGGAGGGAAAAAATATTTAAACTTTTATTTAGAAATAATAAAAAAATAAATGATTTATTTATCATCTCAAGGAATTAGTTAAGGAATAATAAACAAATAAAGTTTTTTTAAATTATTCCTAAGGGATTTAGTTAAATTTAGCAAAAGAAATAATTAATTAGTGATTAATTAGTTATTCTTAGAGAAAAATAAGCTAGTTAATTATTTATCTGTTTATTTTTCATGATTGGGTCAATTATGACAAGGAATAATAATTGAACAATGGTTTAATTAATTATTCATAGAAGAAAATCAAATAAATAGTGATTTATTTAATTATTCTTCATGGGTTTAACTATAAATTACTTAACAAAGGTGGTTTAATAGGTAATTTCTCATAGCGAAAGCAATTTTACTATAACAATTAATTAATTTAATTAACAATTAATTAATTAAACAAACTAATTGATTAATTAAACAAATTAATTAAATAAACAAAATAAATAAAAATAAATAAATAAATAAATCTGAATATTAACAAACTAAGTGGAGATTGGCCAACCTAATTTCTTAGATTAACTCCTTCATAACCTATATATATAACTTATAATATAGCTCATGGATACATCATGAATATCTCTAGAATAAATATTGTCGCATCCCTTGATGATGGACTCACTTGGTAGTCCGAAACGTTGGGTTCATAAAACTCTATAACAAGTCATTCCTCCTCTATTTAAAACTATTCTCACATGTATGGATTCATTATTTAATAATTTTACTATAGTAAAATTGGCTTTACATGGTGTACTTCGATCCATCTAGTAAATTAGGCTAGATAATCAATCTTTTGGTGATAACAGATTACCCCCCAACGTACTAGTGATACGAGAAAAATGTATGACCGAAGTACGTTGTAAAGACACAATCACTTAGACAACACAAGGGAGTTAAAGAGAGAAAGAGAGACCAATAATGCTGAATTGAAAGAGGATAGGGACAGAGGGGGCGAAACTAATGCGAGTCTCCTTTTATGTTGTGGTACCAGACCTCACTGAGGTGGGGGAGGCATACCCATACCCGCCAAGATAACTTAGTACAAAAATAATGGTTCACCCAAAGATATAAAACTGAGCAATGAAGTACATGTTAAATGGTACATGACATGATGGCATAACAGAGCCATAAAATAATACAATGTGTCCCATATACATAATGCACTTGGAAAAACATGAACTAGGACTGAATACAATAATATCTGAGTACATGATATACAAAGCCCCTTCCCTCAAAAAATTGGTGGGAGGGAGGGTAGAACAACTGGAGAAGCCCTGCTGAACAAGGAAGGGCTCTGCAAAACTAAATGGATCATCTAGAGGAGACATGCATGCTATGAACACTACGATTGGTAGGAACCGAACCCATCAACTCTGCGGAACTGAATCCGAGGCTATAGCAGAGTAGGTATGCATCCGGGAATGTGGGGGGCTACTTGAAGGGCCACCACCTTATGAGGTCTGAAACGTCTCACAACCACCCGGGAATCACTAGTACAATATGTTGTGTCACTGGACCATCGAGTGTATGAACCACAAACTTGAAATGACCAAGTAAAAGGGAAATAATGAGACCCTCTGCTCGATCTTGTTATCCCCTACAATGTCTGAGGCTGAGCAAGAGATTGAAAGAGGTAACCTCAAACCACTTGCATTTTAGCAGCTAGCCCTCCTAAACAATAGAGAGATGTCTATAAGGATTTCTCAGTGAATAACTAGAAAAGAAATGGATTTTAGGCTAGATATATAAGTCTTGTTTGAGTATTTGGAAATTTAGGTTTTTTTAGGTTTCTAGACCAGGGATGAGAGCAAGCAATTAGGTCAAAGTGTTAAAGGTTTGTAGTAGCAAGCATAAAAAGGAGCAAGATAACAATATTTTGTGGTGCATTGAAGATTTTAGTCAATGTAGTGTAGGGTCTGAAATCTTAAGAAATCATAATAAGCATGTATTAGCATGAATTCATTAATCTAGAAGAAGAGATACATAAACATGATTTTCCACATAAACAAAGCTTTGAATCTAAATAATTTAGTCTATATGACTGTAATGAAAATCACATGAAGAAATCAAAGCATGTTAAGGGAGATGAATTCATCAATAAGAAACTAATATACAAGGGAAGCAACACCACAAGCTCACTAAACAAGTATTCCTGAAAAATAGTTGCAACTGCTCCTTGATTAATTGTATGAAAGCATAGAGATACAAGTCCTCTCCTCTGAAGTCCAACCCTTCTCTCTGAATGATAAAGGATACATATAGACTAAGATAAACCACTTCCCCAGCTTTAGGGGTCGAATCCCTAAGTAGTGGAACAGTTCCCAAGCATCTCTCAGCCAACAAGAGAGAGTGAGAAGGTCAAAAACAAACTCTTCTCTTAGCATTTGATTTTAGTTTGCTTCATTTATGAGGCCTAATTAAGCACAAAAACAACCTATCATGCTAATTTATTCCCTAATTACATCATAAATTCTTTTAAATATCAAAATTACATCATAAAACCAAGATCTGGTGAAAATGAACTGAAAAATACTGCTATAAGTATAAACACAACACATTTAGCCATAAGCGCAGTGCACTTAGTTATAAGTGCAGTGCCATCTTGCAAGCAAATTTTGGAAGCCTTTCTAAAGTCAAATTTGAAATATGAGAGAACAGTCAACTATAATTTCTTGTCTAGCTTCCAACACAATTTGAAATTTTAAAAATTACAGATGGGAAGGCCTTCAAAATTGATTCTCCCAAGGTTCCTCTATAAACGCAGTGTCCATCTGAAAAAGGAGGCAGAAAGGTGATTTGTTGAGGGTTTTTTACCTTTTCTACCTGTTAGAAGCTCAGATTTTGGAGTGCAAATAGTCAAAATTTCATGTACAGATCATTTAGAATCCAAATATGAAATCCATTTTCCATTTGGATGTCTCCACACTAAGCACAACGTCTAGATCATTGTGTTTATAGCTTACATTGTGTTTTTAAAATTTCTGGGTTTTCTGCAAAAATAGGGCTCGATGATGAAGCTATATCTCTCTAACCATAACTATTTTTTGAAAATGGAGAAAGGTTTTTGTAGATAAGGATGTTTTGAAGAATGAATTCTCCCATTTTCTGGAAATTCAATTTTATTTGCTCAGAAATTGTGCCACAAAATCATGACTAAAACAAGAAATTAACTTGAAACTTTTTTATTTTCTGACATAGGTCCCCAAGAAAGTTGAATATCTCCCAATCTATGATACTTTTGTAAACACTTAAGGAGTTTTTTGTCCCTTGGTATATTATTCACAAAAACCGCTTCTATTTTTGTCAATTTCATCTCCATTTGGTCAGAAACACTTTGAAGTAAAACCGTCCCTGTGTGCCTCAAATGACCTCTTGATGAGTTTGTGAGGCACTGATATCTTTGATGTTAGATGACTCAACTCTTGAGACATGTCCTCTATTATTGTGCTTCCTCTTTTCAGTGTGTGGGGTCTCTGCTTCCAAGGTGAAACCCTAGCTCACTGAAGAAGAATTAGGGTTTAGTTTTGGGAAAATAGGGGATTTTGATAGGTGTGAGGAAATTTAAGGAAATGAAAGGGATAGGGAACTAGAAAAATTATGAGAAAAATTGGGGGGATAGTGAGGGAGATTAGGGAGCTAAGGAAAGTGGAAGTCCTAAGAATGAGTGAGGGGAAGGGTTAGTAAAGTGAAAAACACAAACCTAGCATAGGAAAGTGTCAAAAGTATAGCAATAGGCTAGGGTTTGTGCAAAAGTGAGGGAAATGAGAGGAATGGGCATGGGAAAAGGTTAAGGGAGGTATATGGAGTACATGTGAAGGTGTTGAAGCATAAAAAGTAGGTTTTTACCACAGTAATTTAGTAAAATGACTAGGAGACCAAAAGTGCAGCAAAACCCTAAGAGAGGGTGTTTCACTGGCTCTTGCTGGCAAACTGATGAAAGGAAGGATGAAGGAGGAGTGAATGAAATTCACTTACTTGTTGATGATGTGTTGGACCTGCAAATTGATGGATAAAACTTCTACAATGAATGATTTTTCTCCCTTTTCAAAAGCGCAGCAGGGATGCCAAAAACACAGTGAGGGAGAAAGAATGATACTCTATGAGCAAGAATTCGCTCTTCTGGGGGCTGGAATACACTTTGCATATCATTACAAAACACTTTTCCTTGTTACTACTCCCATAATGATGACCTAGATGATGTCATGACTCTTTTACACCTTTTTTATGACTTGACCTAATGATGACATTCAATGGAGTATGAAACTGATGATTTGGACCTTGAAACGTGATTGACCATGAGATGATGACTGAGATAATGATCAAGACACTTCACTGATGACTCATCAAAATGAGTGATGGCATGACTCATATGACACTTTGACCATGAAATGAAGGGAGTACTAACATACCTAGACACACTAACCAGTGACCAAATTTTTATTTGAAATCCTATTAAAACCATAAAAATTTGACCTATGACCCTATCAAAAATTTTTGAAAGAGCACATTTGATCACTGATGACATGGGAGGACTGACAGACACTAACATTGGCTCCAACTGGGGATGGCAGCTCCTTGTAGGTGTCAAGAACACCATAGACCAGGTAGCCTTATCCATTGGGCAATGGAGTCACTGTAGCTACAATCTTCAAACTGACTCAAATTAAAATTGAACTGTACCATCAACTGCAAACCCTACTGGAAATTGACACTAAAAAAGATGCTCGGGATGTTGATCTTATTCATCACACCTTACCTACTCTAACAAATCCATAAACGATTTGATCAAGTGAAGTCAAAAATCCAGTGTAATCAATCAAGTACGTGATTACTTGACTAATGCTTGTATTCAGCTCCACCAAGCATAAAGAAAGATTTATAAGATGGAAACTCAAAATGATACTTGAGTCCAAAACCTATGTTGGTGAATAAAATAAACTCCACTTTTTCCGATGTTTGCAAAATATTGCCCATGGGGTCTTGAAATCATAAAACATTACCTCTTGTTGATCAGCAAAAAGAAGGGAGATGCCTTCAAATATAATGATTGATTGATCTTCTTATTTTGGTCAATCCTTCTTAAATGGAAATGCAACAATGTGATCTTCCATACCATCTAGATCATAGACAATATTTGTATGTTCTTGCAGATCTTCAATTGATGTAGCCAAATCAGCATCAACACAAATTTCTACAAGTGGATTTTCATGCATATCAGAAAAAGAATTGTCTAGGCTTTGAAAAAATTATATATCTTGATCATTTGAAGGCCGCTAAACATGTTCATCAAACTCAAGACAAAAAACTTGTTGTACATTGTTTTTTACCTCAACAAATAAATCATGAATCTCTAGAGTTTCTATACAAGCAAACTCAAAATTCATATTTGCACATATTTTTTCCTGAATTAAACACTCAGAAGCGGAAAAGAATGAAGGGCAGCTAGAAAGAACATCTTTATATATATCTTGATCGCTTGAAGATTGGCAAGGTCGATGCAACTCATCATTAGAATCATGAAATAAAACTTGACTCTCATCATCCAAATCTGATTGATCTTTAATCATGGAAGAAAATACTATATGTTGGAGATGTCCTAGTGGATCATATGATTGTTGTTATTTTCCATTATTATCCTCTTCTTGATTAGTTTCAGGCTGCTGAATTTCTTCCTTAACCTCTAGGTGATCAGTGTGTTGTGTTGCTGCCAGAATTGTTTCCCGCGGGGGATCTTTATGAGCATCTAGACAATATTCATCATTTGTTTCTTCATCAATCAAATAGGAGGCTATTGTGTGTTGAGTATGATCTCATGTATCAAAGTGATTATCTTCTTTAGATTGTTGTTGGAAGGAAAAATCATAGAAGGCTCCAATGATCTCTTCATCATCCATACATTCGATATCACCAATACTTTTAATATATGCAATAAAACCTTCACAATAATCACAATAACTTTGTAAAAGTGACTTCCCATAATGCTCAAAGAACACTCTATGGAAATATTTAAGAGAATATAAGCTACCTGTGTCTAACCCTTCATACCATGATCTTGCTTTCCTTTCCAGGGTAGCCATAAAAATCTTCATCAAACAATCCTCATGAAAACTAATTCCAAGCTTATGTATATGCCAGTGAAATTTTATTAGATGCACAATAGCCTCATCCTCGTTTCCATCTATTAATTTGGGAAAATTAGTTTTCCAATCTATGCAAGGAATACAACTCGGAAAACCAGGAATAAGATCTAGATTCATAGGAGCATACCTTCGAGAAGTTGAATCCATTTTTATAATAGTTAAGTTGCCAAGAAGTTTTTCAAACTACCAATTTTTGAATAGTGGAGTCCCCATGAAAATTCTAAACCTGTGGATTCTTTGACATTGGAGTCGCCAGGAGAAAGATGCACAACCTTTCTTGTATCTATTCACTATTGACCATCATCAATCGGATATGATCCTTGTCATTCTTTCCTAGGGAAGATATGATCTTTCATTCCCCGGCAACGACACCAAAAATGTTAGCCCATACAGTGTCCCAAGTTGAGGAGGAGATCGAAAGAGGTAACCTCAAACCACTTGCAGTTCAACAGGTAGCCCTGCTGAACCAGAGAGGGATTTCTCTAAGGATTTCTAAGTGAATAACTGGAAAAGAAATGGATTTTACGCTAGATATATAAGTCTCGTTTGAGTATTTGGAAATTTATGGTTTTTTAGGTTGTTGGACCAAGGATGAGAGCAAGCAATTAGGTCAAAGTGTTAAAGGTTTGCAGTAGCAGGCATAAAAAGGAGCAAGATAACAATGTTTTATGGCGGACTGAATATTTTAGTCAATGCAGTGCAGGGTCTGAAATCTTAAGAAATCATAATGAGCATGTATTAGCATGAATTCATTAATCTAGAAGAAGAGATACATAAACATGATTTTCCACATAAACAGAGTTTTGAATCTAAAGAATTTTGCCTATATCACTATAAGGAAAATCACATGAAGAAAGAAAAGCATGTTAAGGGAGATGAATTCATCAATAATAAACTGATATACAAGGGAAACAACACCACAAACTCACTAAACAAGTATTCCTGAAAAATAGTTGCAACTACTCCTTGATTAATTGTATGAAAGCATAGAGATACAAGTCCTCTCCTTTGAAGTCCAACCCTTCTCTCTGAATGAGAAATGATATATATATACTAATATAAATTACTTCCCCACCTTCAGGGGTCGAATCCCTACATGGTTGAATAGTTCCCAAGAATCTCGCAACCAACAAGAGAGAGTGAGAAGGTCAAAAACAAACTCTTCTCTTAGACTTTGATTTGCATTTTACCTCATTTATGAGGCCTAATTAAGCACAAAAACAACCTATCATGCTAATTTATTCCATAATTACATCAACAAGTCCTTAAAATATCAAAATTAGATCATAAAACCAAGATCTGGTGAAAATGAACTGAAAAAGACTGCTACAGGTATAAACGCAACACATTTAGCCATAAGCGCAGTGCACTTAGTTATAAGCACAACGCCGTCTTGCAAGCAGATTTTGGAAGCCTTTTTTGAAGTCAAAGTTGAAATATGAGAGAACGGTCAACTATAATTTCTTGTCGAGCTTCTAGAACAACTTGAATTTTTGAAAATTACCCATGGGAAGGCCTTCAAAAATTGATTCTCCCAAGGTGCCCCTATAAGCGCAACGTCCATCTGAAAAAGGAGGTAGAAAGGTGATTTGTTGAGGGGTTTTTGCCTTTTCTACCTGTCAAAAGCTCAGATTTTGGAGTGCCAATAGTAAAAATTGCATGTATAGGTCATTCAGAGTCCAAATATGAAAGTCATTTTCCATTTGGAGGTCTCCACACTAAGCACAGTGTCCAGGTCATTGCATTTATAGCTTAGATTGTGTTTTTAAAATTTCTGGGTTTTCTCCAAAAAATAGGGCTCAACGATGAAGCTATATCTCTCGAACCATAAGTAGTTTTTGAAAATAGAGAGAGGTTTGTGTATATAAGGATGTTTTAAAGAACGACCTCTCTCATTTTCAGGAAATTCATTTTAATTTCCTCGTAAGACGTGCCACAAAATCATGGCTAAAACAGGAAATTAACTTGAAACTTTTTTATTTTCTGACATAGGTCCCCAAGAAAGTTGCATATCTCCAAATATATGATACATGTGTAAACACTTAAGGAGGATTTTTTTCCCTTGGTATATTATTGACAAACACCTCTTCCACTTTTATCAATTTCATCTCCATTTGGTTAGAAACATGCTTTGAAGCAAAACTGTCCTTGTGTGCCGTAAATGACCTCTTGATGAGTTTGTGAGGCACTGATATCTTTGATGTTAGATGACTCAACTCTTGAGACATGTCCTATATTATTTTACTTATTCTTTTCAGTGTGTGTGGTCTCAGCTTCCAAGATGAAACCCTAGCTCACTAGGAGGAAGAATTAGGGTTTAGTTTTGGGAGAACATGGGATTTTGATAGCTATGAGGAAATTTAGGGAAATGAAAGGGAGAGGGAAACAGAAAAATTATGAGAAAATTTGGGGGGATAGTGAGGGAGGTTAGGGAGATAAGAAAAGTGGAATTCTTTGGAATGAGTGAGGGGAAGGGGTAGTAAAGTGAAAAACACAACCCTAGCCTAGGAAAGTGTCAAAAGTATAGCAATAGTCTAGGGTTTGTGGGAAAGTGAAGGAAATGAAGGGAAAGAGCATGGGAAAAGGTTAAGGGAGGTATATGGAGTATAGGTGAGGGTGTTTGAGCATAAAAAGTATGGTTTTACCCCATTAATGTAGTAAAATGACTAGGAGACCAAAAGCGCAGCAAAACCCTAGGAGAGGGTGTTTCATTGGCTCTTGTTGAGCAAACTGAAGAAAGGAAGGATGAAGGAGGAGTGAATGAAATTCACTTACTTGCCAATGATGTGCTGGACCTATAAATTGATGGATAAAACTTCTATAATGAATGATTTTTCTCCCTTTTCAAAAGTGCATCAAGGATGCCAAAAACACAGCGACGGAGAAAGAATCATACTCTAGAGGCAAGAATCCGCTCTTCTGAGGGCTGGAATGCACTTTGGATATCATTACAGAACACTTTTCCCCATTACTACTCCATACTGATGACCTAAATGATGTCATGACTCTTTTTTGACCTTTTTGATGACTTGACCTAATGATGACATCTAATGGAGTATGAAACTGATGATTTGGACCTTGAAACATGATTGACCATGAGATGATGGCTGAGATGGTGATCAAGACACTTCACTAATGACTCATCACAATGAGTGATGGCATGACTCAGATGATAATTTGACCATGAAATGAAGGGAATAGTAACATACCTAGACACACTAACCAATGACCAATTTTTATTTGAAATCCTATTGAAACCATAAAAATTTGACCTAGGACCCTATCAAAAAAATTTCAAAGAGCACATTTGATCACTGGTGACTGGAAATACTAGCAGACACTAACATATCCAAGGTGTCAAACAAGAATGGAATTTGGAACCAAGATACACCGCCCTCTTGGTTGTTCTTCTGGAATAAATGAGTTGATGTCAACAGAATAGGGCCTGCAATAGATGAGGGAATGAGGATCCTCAACTAAAGCATGAGGGAAAAATAGTAATGTTACTGATGGACTGAAACTAGAGATAATGGGGAAAAAGTGGGACTGAGGGAAAAAAGGATGACTACCCTTGTTAGGGCATAACGTGAATGGTTGACCTAGCAGCAACTGGCTCAACTCTGGAGGGGATGGGGACACTATGAATGGAGGCCAAAATGTGAAACACAAGATGAACGATATGAAAATATGGATGGAACTCTATGACATGATATGATGGGACATGAAATAGACTCCAAGAATGCAAGGGTGACTCATTGCGGATGCTCTGAACAAGGGTGACTCGATGACGCTGCCACACAGACTAGGCCTAGTGGGGACCATAAAAACATGAGTAAATGATGGTTACTCATGACAAAAGTTCACAATGGTATGACAAGTACTAAGAGGAGGTGGACCTCAAAGTACAAGTCTCGCTTTATGACAAAATGTGATTTTGAGAGGTGACAAAGTGACCTTTCTTGGAAAAATGGTTTCCTAGTGAAGTCTCAAATCATCAAAAACTGAGGAAGACCCATTATAGTACTCGATGAGATATTTCTAATGGTGCTAACGGTTCATCAAATGGAGCTACGTTCTGGTCTCAATGTGCGATAGAAAAGATTGTGGGTTTTCCTATAAAAGGGTGTTTTCCCTCCAATTTGAGAGGACAAGAAGGCCCTAAATCTTGTGGAGAATTAACTGATAAGATGGCTAGGGGAAAACCATCATGCCACCAAGAACATGATATTGATCTAGTATGCAAAGGTGGGAATGATTCCCTCCTAGCAGGAGGAGTTTGTGGAGTGCCATTGTGTTCCGAGTGCTCGAAAAAGGGATTCAAGCATCTCGACCCAACTTGGCACGAGATCCTTCAAAGGGTGATATGGAGATGTAGGGGCCCATGTGCCCCCCAGTATGCTATGGGCATACCAGATGTATTTAGAGTAATAGACTCCAAAAAATTATATGATACATAATATGATTATGGATTTTATATGACGATGATGGTTCACCATTTGTTTTGTTTATGTTTGTCTTCTGTGGTATACATGTGATAAATGTCAATCTAGAATGTTGTTTGCAATGGTATCTACATAGTGATTTTGGGCTCTGGGCACATGAATGAAAGTAATGGTTTCAAATTCATGTACCAATAGATTCACTCATCGATATTTTCTAAATAGGACTTGGTTATGCACATCATACACAACATTCAGTTGCATGACAAGTAGCAAGGAATCTAAACAAACATGAAGATGAAGGATGCAATGAGTAAGGGCATCGACTAACAAACCTATCACTACATCATCTTCGGCCTAATTATTGGTGGTAGATCCAATGCACATGTTGGCTTGTTGGGGCCAGACCCAGGTTCAGAAGTGATTTAGCCAAACAAATCTCGAAACTACCGACCCTTTCGGCAACAGTCTATGGTGCGTGGATTGAGGTCTCACCTGAGGTAGTACGGGAGGGTGTTGGAACTAGGTTTCCGCACCCTAGGGATGTCTTAATGAATTCTAGGAAGTTTGTGAACCAAACCCACGCACTTGCGCTACTTCGTGCAGCTATCTGTCCTTTGCAACTTGTGCAACTATTTCTGTGCAACTATGTAAAGAGCACGAAGAGGTTCTGTCTAGATCCTTATTACTTACTATGCTATTATTATAGATCTTAACTTAATTGTGTGGGCCCAATATTCTCATTAATCATTCAACCTTCATAACAAGTGCACGCAATCATAAAATTGTAAAGAGATGCATAAATATAATAGAAGCATAGACACGGAATATTCCAGAATCAACTTATCTTTTATTAATTCTCTGTCCAAATACAATCCTGACTCTGCCCTGCACACTTAGCTACAGGGGTCCACGCACACAGCTGCGGACTCTACCAAGCCTCTGCGCACTTAGCTGCAGAGCCTCTTTCTACTACTACAACCCAAGACTCAAACTTATAGACTCAAAGCTAATTCATCATCCAAAACTAATCATGTCTCTTACATCTTAGAGCCGCACTCGATTTATACAATCCCATGGTCCGCAAACCATGGGTAGGCCGACACACTTTACATTAAATTACATTATCTTAGGGCGGACAACCCTAGACTCTTGCGCTCCATGCCTAATTTCACGGGGTCTTTACATTACACTTAACCAAAATTCAAGCTTCAAGCCCCAAAACATGCTATGGGGGGATCCGCTACCCAAGAGGCCCCCAACACAATCATCGTGACTCATCCTGAGTCACTCTGCTGGTGTAGCAATCTTTGTGCAAATTCCATCAAACTGTGCCTAGATCCATAACGCACTGCTTTGCTGTCCATTGGATCCGCTCTGCTCGCTCGGCTAAATGCTCATTGGTAGGGTCAAATCCCTATCTCAGGTCATGCATCACTTTCATTTGTGTGAGTTTTCCTTCAATGTCGGCCATGATGAGGAAGGCCTCATCAATCCAAGACTAGACACGTGCTTTAAGTACTGCCTCTTTTTGGCACACTGTGTCCACTTGCTCCTTCAATGCCTTTGCCTATTGTAGCCTCGCGAGCCACTGAGTTAGGACTACTATCTGCATCGTCCCGCACACACTATCATATTGCGTTTGAAGATCTTGTGCCTCTGTTTCAACTGCTGTATGGTAGGATCCTCCTGTAAGGTTTTGAGGACCCCGTAGGATTCTTCCAACAAAATGGTATAGCTCTGCATTGCCTGTTCAATTTCTCCAAACCCTTTTCGGATATCGTTGGCACGCTGTTCTTGAACTTCTGGAGGCGTGGAGGGTTGCGCCTTTAGTCGTAGTTCAGTAATTTGCAAGTTGAGGTCCACCTAGATCCTCGTAGCTTCCTCCTTTGCCTTGCGGAATCTACTGACCAATTTGTGGATCTGCATTCCTATTGGTAGATCTGTCACAATTTCCAGTTCTGGGACCTAGCGACATGCTTCTTCTACGATCTGCTCCAACTGCTGGTTCTGTGCTATCGTTTCATTGCGTTGTATGCTAAGCTATTCGATGTTGATTCGGTGTTCACTTAGCATTTGCACTGTGTGTCCCTCCCTAGCATGGAGTTCTGTCGTTGCTCCATCTTATAGCTGGTATAAAATATCCTGCGAAAGGGCGGCCAAGTTTAGGTCGAGTCCCTTGATCCATCCTACCGTAGCTCTATCCTCCATGTTGTCCATTGTCAATGCTCCTTTTGGCAGCGTGACGGTGTTAGTCATTTTCGCCCGCAATAGCTGCTTTGTTTCTAATGTTCCCGTGGCACTGTAGGTGACTACCGTTCCTTCTTATGCAACTGCTTCTGCATAGATCTGTAAAGAGCTCGAAGAGGTGTTGTCTAGATCCTTTATCCTTACTATGCTATTATTATAGATCTTAATTTAATTATGTGGGCCCAATATTCTAGTTAATCATTCAACATTCATAACAAGTCCGCACAATCATAAAACTGTAAAGAGATGCATAAATATAATAGAAGCATAGACACACAATATTTCAGAATCAACTTATCTTTTATTAATTCTTTGTCCAAGTACAATCCTAGCTCCGCCCTACGCACTCAACTGCAGGGGTCCGCGCACATAGCTGCAGAATCTACCAGGCCTCTGCGCACTCAGTTGTCGAGCCTCTTTCTACTACTACAACTTGAGACTCAGACTTACAGACAACATTCATAACAAGCGCGTGCAGTCATAAAACTATAAAGAGATGCATAAATATAATAGAAGCATAAACACACAATATTTCAGAATCAACTTATCTTTTATTAATTCTCTATCCATGTACAATCCCAACTCCACCCTATGCACTGAGCTACAGGGGTTCGCGCACACATCTACGAACTCTATCAGGCCTCTGCGCACTCAATTGCAAAGCCTCTTTCTACTACTAGAACCCAAGACTCGGATTTACAAACTCAAAACTAATTCATCATCCAAAATTAATAATGTCTCTTACATCCTAGAGCCGTGCTCTATTTATACAATCCCATGGTCCATGGACCATGGGTAGGCCGACACCATTTACATTAAATTACATTATCTTAGGGTGGAAAACCCTAGACTCTTGCGCTCTGCGCCCACATTTCGTGGGGTATTTACATTACACTTAACCAAAATTCGAGCTTCAAGCCCCAAAACATGCTATGGGGGGAACCGCTACCCAACAGGCCCCCAACACAATCATCGTGACTCGTCCCGAGTCACTCCGCTGGTGCGGTGATCTTTGTACGAAGTCCATCCAACTGTGCATGTGCTACGCAAAGATCCGTAGCGCACTACTCTACCATTCGCTGGATCCGTTCTTCTCACTCGGTTGAATGTTTATTGGTAGGGTCAAATCCCTGTCTCAGGTCATTCATCACTTTCATTTGTGCGAGTTTTCCTTCAATGTCGGCCGTGATGATTAAGGCCTCGTCAATGCAAGGCTGGATGCATGCTTTAAGTACTACCTCTTTTTGGCGCACTGCGTCCACTTGCTCCTTCAATGCCTTTGCCTATTGTAGCCTCATAAGCCGTTGAGTTAGGAATACTGTCTGCGTCATCCCACGCATGCTATCATATTGCAT
The DNA here is from genome assembly GCA_000404065.3 of Pinus taeda. Lineage (NCBI taxonomy): Eukaryota > Viridiplantae > Streptophyta > Pinopsida > Pinales > Pinaceae > Pinus > Pinus taeda. The sequence goes on from APFE031362598.1 coordinate 39,122, forward strand.
TTGAAGCTCCCGCGCCTCTGTTTCCAATCGCTGTATAGTGGGATCCTCCTGTAAGGTTATGAGGACCCCGAATAATTCTTCCAACAAAGTGGTACAGCTTTGCACTACCTGTTTAATTTCTCCCAGCCCTTTTGGATATCGTTGGCATCCTATTCTCGAACTTCTAAGGGCATGGAGGGTTGTTCCTTTAATTGTATTTCAGCAATTTACAGGTTGAGGTCCAGCTGGATCCTCGTAGCTTCCTCCTTTGCCTCATGGAATCCACTGGCCAATTTGTGGATCTGCATTCCTATTGGTAGATCTGTCGCAATTTCTAGTTCTAGGACCCAGTGACATGCTTCTTCTACTATTTTCTCCAACTGCTGGTTCTACGCTACCGCTTCATCACGTTGTATGTTAAGTTATTCAATGTTGATTCGCTGTTCACTTAGCATTTGCACTGCGCATCCCTCCCTTCCGCAGGATATTTTATACCAGCTACAGGACAGAGCGACGAAGTTCTGGGAGGGTGTTGTAACCAGGTTTCTGCACCCTAGGGATCTCAATGAAGTCTAGGAAGCTCGCGAACCAAACCTACATGCTTGGCTGCTTCGCGCAGCCGTCTGTCCTTCGCAACTTGTGCAACTACTTCGCGTAGCTCTGTAAAGAGCACAAGGAGGTGCTGTCTAGATCTTTTATCCTTATTGTGTTATTATTATAGATCTTAACTTAATTGTGTGGGCCCAATATTCTCATTAATCATTCAACATTCATAACAAGTCTGCGCAATCATAAAATTGTAAATAGATGCATAAATATAATAAAAGCATAGACACAGAATATTTCAGAATCAACTTATCTTTTATTAATTCTCTATCCAAGTACAATCCCAACTCCACCATGTGCACTCAGCTGCAGGGGTCTACGCACATAGTTGCGAACTCTACCAGGCCTCTGCGCACTCAACTGTAGAGCCTCTTTCTACTACTACAACCCAAAACTCAGACTTACAAACTCAGAGCTAATTCATCATCCAAAAGAACATGTCTCTTACATCCTAGAGTCGCACTCTATTTATACAGTCCCATGGTCCACAGACCATGGGTAGGCCGGCACAATTTACATTAAATTACATTATCTTAGGGAGGAAAAACCTAGACTCTTGCACTCCGCGCCCGCATTTCGTGGGGTCTTTACATTACACTTAACCAAAATTCAGGCTTTAAGCCCCAAAAACATGTTATGGGGGGATCCACTGCCCAACAAGCCCCCAACACAATCATTGTGACTCGTCCTCGAGTCACTCTGCTGGTGTGGCAATCTTTGTGTGAATTCCATCTAACTGTGCCTGTGCAATGCACCATGCTGCCATCATCTGGATCTACTCCATTTCTAATGCTAAATCATCTACATCTAACTTGATTCTCTAGTTTGATGCCAGCTTCTGGTACCTATGTTTATAGTCCCGCACCCTTGTTTGGCTTGTCGGTCGTGAAGACTGTGCTTTGGTCAGTTAGTCATACAACCGGCCCACCCGTGTAGGGCTTCAGGCGACTGCCATTTACTCTTCTTAGGAAGGGTTCTCCATTAAGTTTGACTAGCTGGACCGCGCCTCCATCTGTGAACTCCTTTATCACATTTGGTCCCAACTAATGCATTCTGAATTTTCCAAGAAATTTTTCAAACTTGCTGTCATACAACAACTCTAAATCATTTACCTTGAATGTGTGAACTTGATATGGCGATCGTGCCATGCTTTCTCACGCTGTTTTTGTACATGCTAATGGAATCCCACCAGAAACCATTCTTCCTCGAGTTCTTCCAATTGCGTGAGTCTCTCTTCCAAGGCTTCCGATGCGATCTTGATCTTATGGTACCTTGAGCAGCCATTCGTGAATGAGTAAGCTTCCTTAACACCAACATTCTTCAATGCTTCATCTATAAATGGTGTTGGAAATGGATCATGAACACAGGTTTCATTAAGCTCCCTGAGGTCCACACATATTCTAATTTCGCCCTTCTGTTTTTTCTCTTGTACTACCATGGGACACACCCAGTCGGATTCTTCCATTAATTCAATAATTCTAGCAGCAAGCATTTTATCTAATTCATCGCGGACCTTTTCTTTATACTTGGGATTCAAACAGTAAGGTCATTGTTTAACTGGCTTCACGTCCAGTTTCAGAGTGATCTTCATCATCCCTAAGTTGCCAATGATCCCCTTTAAGTCCGTGATTTTGGTCGGGAACAAATCTTGATATTCACGAAGTAACTCGATGACCTTATCTACTGTAGCATTGTCCCAATAGTCCCTAACCATCGCATACTTCGGCTCCGCGTTTGTGCCAATTTTTACCTGCTTTGTTTTTAGTGGCGGAGTGATGTCGGGATCCTCAATTGATGGTCCTCGAACTTCGTGACACCCTTCAGTTTCTGGAATATTAATATTTTGAGGGTCGTCACCATCCTCCTCTACTTACACGTTATAACATTCTAGGGCACTGCTTAACTGGGTTGCCCATGTTGGTTGAAATACTTGCCGCGGTTCCTGTGGTATTTTGAAGATGGTGGCTTTCACAGCTTGCAATGCGTCGTCAACAATATCCGATCATCGGTATTCAAATGTGAATGTTAACAAAAATCCCTCACGCAAGACATCCCATTTGCCCGTACCATGTCAAAGTTCCGTCTTAGTATACCAATTCATGGGTAAGACATCCAGGGTATGGTAGAATAATTGTACCCATTCAGGCTGAAGTTCTTCCCCATATGCCTTGGTCCATTTCGCAAGGTGTGTGCGTGGGTCATCTCATCCATCATTTGTCTTTTATTCATAGTTACGTTTTCCCAAATTGTAGGCACATCATCCTTCTATATCCGTGCCAGTTTTCAAAATTTCCTTGATGTGTTCCCCACTAGCACGCAGGTGTCATGCGCAGTGCCCACTTCAACGCATCGAACCACTATTTTTCCAGTACTGCACTTTCAATCTTGCTCAAGAATTCATCCACCACTGTCAATCCATCATATGTTGGCAGATCTCGGGCCTGGGTTGTTACACAACGCAGCAATCTAATCATCATGTTTACATTCAGCACTGTCACTTCGTTCAACCAATTGTGCCATTGTTCATCTTCTTCGTTTGAATCTAAAGTGTCAGAACTTGCAATCTCCCACAAGATCCTTCCATCTGTAGTCAAATTCACCCACTTCTGATCTCGCATAGTTATCTTGTTGATACAATCTATCTCATCATCGCTTCCATCGTCGCGCATAGGTTCGGTGTAGCGCGCTCCTTCAGCTGGGTCTAGCGGAACTACTACGCGTAGGGACGTTTTCTCGAATATCATCTTTCACTTTTTTAGGTTAATGACTCCATTCATATCAGTGGCCCAGTCTATTCTTAGCAACGCGGGGTAAGGATTGTTGTCATTGACAATCTCTATTACGTCAAAGTCCGTCTGTGTGCTCGCGAATTTGATATCAACTGTTACCCCTTGCAACCTCCCCATGGGAAAAACCTTTTGTTGGTTCACCATTCGTAATTGAATAGAGGACCACTATAATGTGGGCCTACCCATAAGTTCCCATTCTGCTTCGGTAATATGTCCACGTCCAAACCCAGGTCTAGGATTACCTGATCCATTTCATATTCGCCAATCTACACCGTCAATCGCATTTCCCTCCCGTTGCACAATGTATGCTTCCCTAACTTCCGGACTATGCGAGGTTCCCCTGATCTCACACACCTAGAGATCAACTCTTGTAGTCCCTTAACGGCCTTATTATCATGCAGTAGTTTCATGCATGTCTCTAAAAAGGTAGCAAGCATAGAAGGATCTATCCCTGGCTCTGGTTGATCCTTACTACCTAAAGTAGAGGCCTCCGCAAAGCTCTTCTTAGCTTCCATAAATGTCTCCTTTGTATGTTCTAGGTCAAACTCAAGTTCCTTTGTAGGAGACTTGCGAACCCATGTATCTTCCTCGAGCTGCTTCCCCTTATCCTCCCCTATGGTCACACAACTTTTGGGCATCATGTTGACATTTGGGTCTTCTTCGCGTGGTTCAGACCTCATCATTTGGATATTTTGAGTCAGAGGAGGCCGAAGTACCCCTTTCTCACGCATCCGTGTGATCAACGTAGGACAATCTATCATTTCATGATCAAACTGAGCATAGTATGAACAGGATATTCTCATCGGGTTGGTACAATCATGGGCATAGTGCCCTAGTCCTCCGTAATTATAACAAATTAACCACCCGCGACCCCTGCCTAGTCCCATTCCTCCTCGTCCTCAACCTCACCTTTGAAATCCAGCACGCGCCATCCCCGCAGCTGGGTCGAGGCCTCACATTTCGGTCTACATTCTATAGGCCGGGGTCTGATCCATCATTAACTCATAACTGTGACAAGTACGCTCGTCGTGGCCTACTAACCTACATATATTACAAAACAACTGCTGGGGGGCCTGTGTATACTTCTGCAACAAATGGCAATTACCAATCATGTGTTTTCCTCCTATCTGATAGATCGCGCACCATAGCGTGGGTGTCGCACTTGGCCCTGCCTGTGCCTCTGATCTCAATGGCATTGGCTCCCCTCCTACCAAGTAGTTCATGAATACCGGATAGTGATCCTTGTCATGGCCCTAGCCTTTGCATTTTACACACCATACTTCCTCGCGCGCCTTTGGCCACAGTGCCCTATCCTGCTTCAAGCTCTGCATTTCTAGGCAGAGATTCTATAGTTGCACATGGATTTTTTGAACTCCTAACCCTAGATCTTGTACCAGTGTTTCATGCAACCTCATCGCCATTTCCAATGCTTCAGCCTAGGTTGAAAGCTTTTGTTGTGACAGCGTCGTCCTCAGGTGTGGTGTCAAATATGCCACAAACCATGTGCGGTGTTGCACATCCGTTAGCGTCATATTAGCCTTACGGATCATACTCTTCAACTGTTGATCCAGATCCCAAGGGGTCTCGCCTGGAAGCGTCGTAATCTCTTTGAATCTGATGATTAACTGTGTCGTTGATTTCGGCCGGCTAAATTCTCTGTTTAGTGCATTTTGGATCTTTGCTATTCCTGCATTTGGGTGATCATTATAGTGCTTGATATACCATGTCAGCGTGCGATCCTATAGTGCGCTCACCAATGTAGCCTTCTTAATGTTGTTGTTAGTGACCCCTTGCGCTTCCCACACTACTCTTACCATGAACCATAACTGCTTTGGATCCTCATTCCCTACTCCTCTGAATACAAGTAGCTTGATTGCGCTTGCCATGCTGAACTGTGGGGTTAGTGGGGGTGGAGTGGGTGGAGATGGAGGTGAAGGAGGTGAAGTGGGTGGTGGCGTGGGTGGAGGTGGTAACTACAGAATGTGCTGCCTTATCAAACTGATCACACTTCTCAGAGAGACCTGAGCGAGCTCTTCCTTGCTCTCTTGTGAAGGTGAAATTAAGGGACTGTTTCCTACTTCCCCACTAACTTTGTAGATCTTTCCGCTCCGTGTCATTCCAAACATTAATGTATTCGCATAATCCTCTTTTGACATAACAACATCTTAATCCAAGTGTTCAAAGATTTAATGTACTTATCTCGTGGTCCCTTGAGAAACTTTCGTTTTTCTTCGCTCTAGCTCACGGTCATGTCTATCGCAAACTCAGTGATAAATCCCCCTATCATCTGGTCGATCCAATTGTCCATAGCTCGCGTGATCTTATCTTCTGATGCCTCTAGTCTGTGCACTAATTCCAGAGTCCACACTATCGGTTAGTTGATCTTATACCTTCCCTGGCTATCGGCTAACATCGTGATCCACTCATACAGTTCAGAAGGAAAGGACGTGAAGAAGATCTCGTGGATCTCCGTATACATGTAGCGATCCAGCCACCTTTTCTCGGATACCTACAGAGTTCTGTTTTTCTATGTCATGAACTTGTGAATCTTCTTGTCCAACCACTCTTCAATTTCCTTCTTTGTTGGGTTCCAGTGGCACGAATTCAGACATCCCTTAGGTAGATCTTAGTCCTGGCAACAGAACCATTTGTTGGCTTCTTGGGGCCTGACCCAGGTTTAGAAGTGATTTAGCCAAACAAATCCCGAAACTACCGACCCTTTCGACAATAGTCCGCGGTGCGTAGACTAAGGTCTCACCTGAGGTAGTATGGGAGGGTGTTGTAACCAGGTTTCCGCACCCTAGGGATGCCTTGATGAAGTCTAAGAAGTTCACGAACCGAACCCGCACGCTTGTGCTACTCCACATAGTTGTCTGTCCTTCACAACTTGTGCAATTGCTTCCGCACATCTTTGTAAAGAGTGTGAAGAGGTGTTGTCTAGATCCTTATTCCTTACTGTGCTATTATTATAGATCTTAGCTTAATTGTGTGGGCCCAATATTCTCATTAATCATTCAACCTTCATAACAAGTGCGTGCAATCATAAAACTGTAAAGAGATGCATAAATATAACAGA
>APFE031362598.1:60457-85601 GCA_000404065.3 Pinus taeda
TTTTTTTTTTTGGGCCCCCCCCCCCCCCCCCCCTGGCGGGGGATCAGGGGCAGCGCCCCGAAGCTAAAAATAGATGTAAAATTCCCTTGTAAAATGTTGTAATTTGTAATCAATCTGGGTTGTTCATTAAGTAGAAATACAACGGTAGAAGTTAGGTTTAATTTAGGGTTTTTTTCCCTAAAAGGAAACCTCTCACTATATATGAGGGAATTATTGTATTGCGGCTATGTAGATGTGCATTTTGAGTGAGAAGAGAGAGGAGAATTTTGTGAGAGTGAAGAGGGAATTACAATGGATCTATTGTAGGTTGTATCTCTTCATTTTGTTGGATAATATAAAGGGAAGGATTGGTTGTTTCTCCGTGGACGTAGCCCAAATTGGGTGAACCACATATATCTGTATCTCTCTTGTTTTATGCATTTTCTGTGTTTATATTTCTGCAATATATTCTATGTGTTCTATTGCTCTGTAATATATAATTTTCTAATAATATTTCCAATGTAGCCAATGATGCATTGGTCAACCCATGTTAGTGAAGGTGTAGTTCACGAACAACACAGTCACGTGAACCAGCAGACAATAAAGATATAACAATGAAGACAAACACACTCCAAGTTTAAATGCATCCATAGAAAATAAATGAGTGAAAGAGCATGACATTCACTCTATGGACTTGTCATGGTGTTGTGCCACACTGCATGCAAATGTTAAGCATACGCATTCTCTTGATTGTGACATGCAAGCAAACGTGAGAAAGGTAGACCACTTATGTCGTGCAAGTTTGCTTTCTGTGTAAGATTCCTCCAATGTAAGAGCGATGGGATCATGTGATTCGAGTGGAGGAAGTGAAATATGGGTGTTTGGTTTATCTTCAATGCAAAGCAGAGAGTGATGAGGAGCCTTCCATGTTTCAAAATTTCTTGATTGGAAGTGAAACTAACCTCAGGATAGCAAGGGCCTAACATAACCATCATCTCGGGCTGAAGTGCCTCGACAGCCTACGGGGTTTCAACTTCGTCGACATGTAGATCATAAAATACTAGTGGCCTAGACATATTAACAACGAATGAATCAAAATCGTGATCGAATGAAGAAGTACGAAGATCACGAGAGCCACGATCAGACAATCTAGGATGTTCATCGGCATCCTCATGATTTGATGAATCATGCAGATGGGTAGATGAGAAGCAAGGATGTTCACCCTCTGTGTTTTCAGAAATGATAAATGACATACTAGATGTATTTTCAGAGGAAGATGTGTCCTCTCCAAAATGTAATGACATACTGACATGCAATGTGTTATGTGAATGATCGGAAGTAGAAACATCCAGAAATGAGTTTTCACAGGGGAAATCAACAATGGTAGAACCACAAGGGATGCTAGGATAGAGCAGGTGAGGCACGGATGGAAGGGAGTCATCCTTCACTGCTGGTCCTTCTTTAAATTCCCGCACACACTCATCATGAATGATATCGCAGGTTGGCTTCACAACACCAACTCCATCAACAAATTGATCCTCATTCACAACACATGAGGAGTCCAGAATGGAAGAACACAAGACAATACAATCTGGAGGATCAATGGAATGCGGGGATGAAGTTTGAGGGAACAAATCCATGTGACAACTACCAGGATTATGAGCCAAATTTTCACAGATATCAAGAGCAAGTGGGGTAGGAGGATGTGACAGTTCAAAAGATGTGTGCACACCTTCTCCCACCTTGCACTGCGGAGCTAGAGTTGTTTGATGAGAAGAGGACGGACAATCACTTGTGATAGCGACCTCGTCCGTATTAGATTTGGCAGCTCTAACACGGAGGTGTGTTGGAGGGGTTCGAATGATTTCAAGTATTGTGGATTTTTGGATATGTAAAGAAGATACTCAAATATTCCATCGAGAAATTCCCAATCAATTTCATCTTCAGGAAATCGGTATGTAAGATTACAAAAGCATGTGTGAAACTGTTCAACGGATTCATCAACTGTTTTCCATAATTTCATAATTTCTTTATTGAGTGCTTTATGTTCAAAATGATTGAAAGCACGATCTATCTCTGCGACCATATGAGAAAGAGAATGAATAGATTTTTTGAGCAGCGTGGTACACCAATGCATTGGGTTCCCTCGAAGCGTGTAGGTGAACAATGCGTAGGTCATGTCATCTTCAAAGATTTCATGTCTTTCACAGGAGCCTACAACGCCGACTACATGTCTAACCAAGGCTACTTGGTCTCCACCATCATATGTTTTATGTGACAAGTTATCCCAGAGCTCTTCCGAGATTTCAAAGTTGTTTCCATAAGACATACACTCCAGAAGAGAAACTCTGTAGTTAGTCATGATAGGTATGCAGAGATTCAAAACAGATGTGAGGACTCAGCTTGGCTATGCGCATCAACTCATCGAAGTACATATCCAGCTCCAGTCGAACTTGGTTCTTTGTCTTCTCCTCAGTGAGTGTGCCAATAGATATGATCACATGTGTGCACACAATGACATCCATGCTCCTGAACAAGCATGCATGTGATCGACAACACTTCTCACCCTGTCTACTCTGTGCTAGCTTCTGGAATGGGTCCATAACCTGTATGGGTACCGTTTCATCAATATGTGCATGTTGTGCCTCTTGTTGTACCTGTTCCTATTGTGTTTCCTTCTCTCTTTTGCGTATCTCCTGTTCTTCCCTGAGTTGCAGCTTCAACTCCTTCAACTCCTTCTCTATTTCCTACATCCTTTGTTTCTCTCTTTGCCTTTGTGTGATCCTCTAGTCACGCTATCACCTCTTAACCTCAATCTCCAAAGCTACTTTCGTCACAAGTGGAACTGCTTTGAACTTGCAACTTTGCTTCGCCTTTGCGCTATCAACAACCTTCGTCCTGCCTTGGTCATGAGCAAGGTCTGCTGCCCTCTGCTACTATTGATGGTGTTTCTCTCTACAATGCCACTACCATTTCATTTTGATATCTTTGTCTATGAACAACTTGATGTCTTCATAGATAGGAAAGCTCATAGACATTCGCTCAACTGCATCTCTAGTTGCGCTCTCAACGATATCCTTTGACCTTGCTCTTTGGGAGGCCATTGTACCTGTACTGCTGATAGGCAGACGAACACCTGTAATACTTGGAGACATAGAAACACTCATGGCAAGAAATCTATTAGTTGAAAACCAAAAAAAATGGAGGACTAACATGTAACATACTTGTGTGACTTACTATGAAGATTGTGCAATTTTCACCGAGAGGCTGGGAAACTGACTGTCAAAACTACGCAAGGCATAGTCTGGGGTGTTAGGAGGCTAACTGAATACTGGAACTGTTCAATGCACAATCTAGCATAGCCTGCTGAGGACTGAAACTGCATGTGTAGTTTCAGTCAACAGTGACATACATACCAACAAACTGCATTTTGAAATTTCTGGCACCAGAAAGGCACTGCCTCCTAGAATTGTGCAATGCAAGCCTAGAGGCCAATGCTAGGCCAAATTTGGGCAGTTTCTGGAGGGAAGGCAGAGCCTTCACTTCCAGAAATGCACATTTTCTAGCCAAGCAAGGCAAGTTCTGGGCCAAGGCAGCCTAGACCAACTGATGGGCGACTGAAAACATGAGAAGTCTTAATGCATGGCAAAGTTGAGTGAAAACAAGAGTGAATGATCATGCATGCAAATAGTGAATGCAGGATTTAGATAGTGGGAAACACAAGCATGTGTGTGAAGTGAGGCACCGCAACTACGCCTGTGAGTGCAAAAATTGTGTCATGCATGCAACAATAGTGAGATGCAATGAAAAACTGAAACAATGCTTCTACAAGCTAACATGCATCAAAACGACAAGAAGCATTCATCGAAACCAAGAAGACAACACTTACACAAAGCGAAATACAAAAAGCGATAGAAACACAACAAAAAACATGAAGAGTAGACTTACCCCAAAAAAGTTGAGCTGAATGTGCCGAAGACTCCTAGATGCGATGTGGGATGTCAGAGCTCCAAGATCAATGTGAGGAATGAGATCTGCAACGTCGGGTAAGTAAGTTTTGATAATATTGAGGTTTATGACACACATGCCACAAATCTAGGAAAAAGAGACACTTAGAGGGAAGTTTCTAAATGATCTTTGCATGTAACTTGTAGCTGCTAAAAATAGATCCCTAAAATATAGGGATACTTTGCTTTTTTCTTTTTTTTCGGAAAAGCGGACAATGCATGCAAATTAGGATTGCTCAGTCCTGGAGGGAACTAGTCAACCTGACAGCACATGCAGCAGTCTACAAGCTTGGAGATGAAATTTATGCAATTTCTGGGCTGAGAAAGACTAGTTGTCGCTCATGCATTGTGCAATTTCTGGACTGAAGCCCTGGCTATCAGTTAGAATTGCACATTTTCTGAGATGAAGCCCTGTGTTGAGCTGAATTTCAGATTTTCTAGAGGGAAGGTTTCCTAACTGGATTGCACATTTCTGGAACCCAACAGGCAGCCCAACAAGATTATGCAATTTCTGGAGGGAAGGTTGGTTCCCCTCTAGAATTGCACAATTTTCAGGGGGAGCATCTTAGCTAGAATGACTTAAGTTAGGAATGTCATCCTTTAGGTGGGAGACAAACAATTTGATCAGCATAGGTTGGGAAGCCACTGAAACTCAACTGAAACCTATGTACTTGGTCAGAGCAAGACATGCTACTAAGGATGGTTAGTAGGGAGGCTTGAAAATGAAGCTAAGGCAAAATTTTGGAGGGTGGTTGTAGCCTCTATAACAGAGTCATATAGTTATAAATTCTATAAACATTACATAAAATTTTAAACCCTACCTTGTAACATTGACTTTGTAATATGCCTCCGCCAAGGGTTCATATGGTTATAAATTCTAAAAAAAACATGTATGTAACACATGTATTTTAACCACATATAAAACACTATATATGCATAACCTTAATGCAACATAATAAAATTATACCCCGCTTCAGGCTTATGCATATTTAAATTTGTAAGTCTTTATATACAATGGATTATACGTAAGGAAACACCTCATAACATTCAAAATATTATTTTGATAAAATATAAGCACGCATTTGACCGAGAATGGGGTAATAAATTTTATTACACCAAAGGTGTTTATAAGGGGGAGTTTCTCTTGAGGACTTTCGTTGTTTGTTGAGAGCCTATGGAAAGAGAACACATGATTGCACAATGATTAGACAAATATATCTCACAACTATTATCATGAAAATTTAATGTTTTTGGTGATTTGGATATGAAGATATCAACTCCTAGATTTGGCGCAAGTCCATCTATTTAATGTGGCTCAATTTCCATGCATATCTATTAATTTAATATTAATGTCGTGTTTATTGAAAGTCTTAATATTATCTACATCATCCAGGCTACTACGTATTATCAAATGTTAGTGAAGGTAGGGTGGGCACAAATCGAATAATTCCCAGAGTTTTAAATAATCAAGGTTTGTAAGTGATATTTGACCATTCTCATTTTACACCACCAAAAGTAAAAAGAATAGGAAAGAGGCGTGTAATCTTACCAAGGGAGGTCAATTGAATCTGCTACTTGAAGCTACTAGAACTTGATGTGAGACATTTTCGACTTCTATCTTTTTTCCACTTATGTTACTTTCAAATTTTATTTTTGGACAAAATAATTTCCCTTTTCCACTTATATTTGAACCAGTCGATTGGTATATTGGTGATTTTTTTAATTTTTGAGGCCATAATTTAACCTATCATTCACTTCCTATTATAATTTAAGAAAGATTTTACATTAAAAAAAATGATAGGAAAAAGATGTAAAAAAAGATACTTACAAAGAGTTACTTCCCAATATTATTTATATAAGAGTAAAAGTGTAAATCTATTGACATCTCAACTTATTATTTCAATTTTCCTATTAACAATGGTTAATTTAGCATTAATCAGTTATAATGTTCTATGCAGTTTTTTCTAAAGAATAATGTCTAACTTAAGTGATAGGCACAAAACTTCCTTGTAACACTTGTTTTAAATGAATTATGAATTTCACAAACAATACATTTACATATAATTAAAAAATTTAACCATAATCAAAATTTAGCGTCTTCCTCTTTGGTGTTCCCTTCCCTTCCTTTACGGCTATGCTAGTTTAATATTTATATTAAACATTTAACATTTAAACCAATAAGGACACCCATCCATGCTTGTCGAGACAAGTGAGGATACCACTTTCGGAAGCTTTCCCTTACTTCCACCCATACATATATAAAAGTTAAAACCCCCCTTTTTTAATGAGGGAATCAATGTCTATGCACAAATTTTAGCCCTCTGAGGCTATAATCAATCAATTTACACAAATTTACCTTGTAATTATTTCATATTAACCATCACTGAACCTTTTTTACATCAATATTCTGATTCCAAGGTGGGATTACAACATTCTCATCACTGGGACTTTTGTCAAACGATTGATAAACAACCTATAAACCTTCAATTTTGTTACAAATTTGGTCCAATCAAGCTCGAAAGCCATCAATTATCACTCTATAATTCCTTTGAAACACTATCAAGTATCCTTCGGTGGCATTTATATTTCGAAATTATAGAAATTTCTGCTAATTCCACCATACACCTTTTCTCAAACACATGGTGTTCAACCTATATTTTTTGGCACAATTCAAACCCAATGTTGAAACTCGCCTATGATACAACTTTGCAATGTTCCCATCCTCAGCCCAGGAAACACTATGTGTCCATAACCTAACTTATATCACTTAATTTACTGTTATTCCTACAAAAGCGTATATAATCCATATTTTACTGTTATTCCTACAAAAGCGTATATAATCCATATTTTTTCAACATTAAACCCCAACCTACGACCAAACCCCTTGAAACCTGGGTGTTAACCCTAACTCGAATCCATTAAATTTATAATTACAATTAATTACAGACCTAATACACAATTCATAATTATGATGCCTAACAGAATTAACAAAGAATTACTTACATTATTATGAACCCCAACTTGGGCTTACAACCAAGCAACATACATGTATAAACATAACACATAATTATAATACATTTTAGGGCACCAAAATGATTATGAACATTTAATAAAATACATATTTCAACATATTAGAATTACATACAAATTACAACGTATTACAACATACAACATATTATGGACAATATATCACGCATATATAATGCCAACGATAACTAGGGTAAACACATAGTGAAAAATACACAATAATCAACCATCTCAAACATATAACCATGAAATTAGGGTTTCAAGTGTAAAATCCATATTCGACATATCAAACTCCTAACATTCATAACATTCATAATGTAACATAGTAAAGCACATGAATATCAATATGCAATCTCTACACTGTCAACCTTATTCCACCTTAGACCACATGGTTCCAAAATTTCAACCACTTGTCACCCCCGAGCCAAGGCTGCAATTCCATGGGAAATAGTAACTAAAAATAACCATACACTCATGGCAAAGGTTCCAACCCAAAAATAATGTTGTCTATAGATCCAGGCACCCTCCAAGCTAACTACCAAGATACCAACCCATAACCATGCTACTCCAGGTATCTAAGCGCCCGCCATGCCACATCAACTGCCAAGATTCCAACCCAATGGTCATGCTATCCAGGACTCTAGGAACCCCTCAGGCTAATGGCTAGGGTACCAACCCACAACCACGTTGCTCCAAGGCACCATGCATCTTATAGGCATAAACCAAACAACTCCCAGTTAGTATCATAACCCATACTTAGGGCTCACCAACTGGTCACTTAGGATCGAAGTCCAAAACCATCCTCCTCCTCTGAGAGATGATAATTAAAATGGTAATATATAGTGATAATGAATAATCCTAATGCTTGGGGTAATTCTCTCTCTCTCTCTCTCTCTCTCTCTCTCTCTCTTCTCTCTCTCTCTCTCTCTCTCTCTCTCTCTTCTCTCTCTCTCTCTCTTCTCTCTTATATATATTTTATGATAAGCGAGAGAGAGAGGGAGAGAAGAGAGAGAGAGAGAGATATAGCGAGAGAGGAGTGAGAGAGAGAGAGAGAGAGAGTATACTTTTTCCCGCTACAGGCTCTATTTGCCATGTTGGTGCTCCTAAAGCCACATGGGCTCTAAGTGTCATTTTCACCAACATCTACCACCAAAACCATTGGCCCATATCACCATGGATTCACTTGCCTTCCATAATCTTACTGTGGAGTGGGATCTGCAACCAATATTTTTATTATTATTAAAATATATAAATTATGTTGTAATTACAATCTAGGCCCTCCGACTGCTCAACTAACACCAACGCATATACTCTGGCTCGTTGGCCCACAATTCATATATATAACATATCTGTATGGGAACATAGGTCCGCAATATGAATTCAACTCACCAACCTAATAACAAGTACATACATTTACATTATAAATGGGTGGGGGTATCAATGAAGAAATGCAATTGTCAACTAACAACAACAACACATTTTAGTCAAAGAATAACAACATGTAACAAGAAGGAGATAAACTGAACATGGAGATTAACAAGAAGATGCATATTAATGTGACAAGGACTAAGATTAGATTTGCCTTGATCCATGACTTTTGGAACCTTCTAACCCAGTTTTATATTAATACCCATTAATATTTTATTTTTCCTAAGTTTAGACTTAGGAACTCCATTAAAACTATTAATTATTTTAATATCTCCCAAACTGGTTAGAATCTGCCCAAAACATTTCTAGGTCTTGGATATCTCATGTGATTTAGCCTCTCCACCAATTTTCGTGGCTAGAGCAAATCCGACGCTACCCAAAATCAACACTCCCTCTTAGCAAGGACTATGCTCTAGTAATACTCCATACTGAAAATCACCCTGATTATCTAGCATCAATCCTTGTGCTGATGCTAGGCCTCCCTGCCCAACATCCTCTGCACTACTGCATCCTATACTACTGCCCATGGCCCTGCCACTGCCACTGTTGCATCTGTACGGCAGCTCCCTTTGTATTTGTGTTGCTACTGGTCCATCCTCCCAGCACCGCATCTGCACTACATCCCCTCTCATCATGCTGCATCATGCTACCTATAGCACTGCCACTGCTAATTTTTGCACTGTAACTCAATTACCAAGAAGTAAGTAACTGATCCACCCAAATCTGACATCCCTGTCAGGCTAGAGACACTTCTGATGCTGAAGCTCCCTCTGCTGCTAACAAGTGCTCCCTCTACTGACCTTTGCACTGCTGGAACAAATCCCTACATATCGCATCATTGCACACCTTTCTGTGAAATCCTGCACTGGTGCAACACTCCCATGCCTCTCGTACTATTGCAGCTTGCTAGCCTCACGTTGTCCTGGGACTCCTGCACTGTAGCAATCTATGCTACTCCATCTACATCTGTCTCTACTGACATCTGCCAATCCTCCTACTCCTCTTCGGGGCCCCCATAGCAAGGTATAATCCAAGAGGTTGGGTACCTAAAGGATCTTGCCCCTCATCGCATGTAGTCCTCCTGACTACAGCTCGATGTCTACCCACTGCTTCTCAAGTGGCACATGAGCACTCAGGGCACAATCGTCATCCTCCTCCACTTCTTTCTCCGCCCTTGCTAGCGCTTCCTTGGTCTTAGAAGCCTCTCCCTTGCTCTTCTTCCTAGGACACTAGTTCGCAAAATGACCTAGTTTCCCACAATGGAAGCACTTGACCTTGGAGAGGTCCTTCTTCTTTCTCTTCTCTTGATTCCCTGCAGATGTTAGATCTGCATCCTCTTCTTCCTCCTTCTTAATTCTAACCCCTTTTTCGCTACTCCTCGCCTTAGTCACTCGTCTTATCTCTTCTTGATGAACAGTCACCCACAGTTCCTACCAATCTGGAAGGCTTGACCTGCCTAGTATGCTTTGGAAAAATGCCTCCCAATCCTCTGAGACTACGTTCAATGCGGTCCTCACCATCAATTCCTGATTCAGTGTGGCCCCTATGGAAGTTAGTTGGTCACGGATCTCCTTCAATCGACCGAGGAATACACCTATCTTCTCTCCCTTCTGCATCTGGTATGACTGCAACTGATTTATAAGTAACAACTTCCTCTGTACAGAAGTATGTTGGTACAATTTCTTCAAGGCCTCCCACATCTCATTTTTCGTATCCTTTTCAAACGTATGTGACACCACATGATCATTGACCCCGTCAAGGATGATGCACTTCACCCTAGTCATTTCCTCCTCGCAGTTCTCATTTTCAGTTGGGTCAATTGGGATCACTATTGTTTTCAAGGCGAAGTCCTTGATGCGATATTTGTCTAGAATGGACAAGATCCTAGCCTTCTAGACCACGAAGTTGGATGCTCCATCCAACCTATCCTGATCTCTTAGTCCATTCACGACCATTATGCTGCTCTTCTTTCCACTCCTGCTGAGTCTCTCAACTTCCAGTCCGGAATTTCTCGGTTCGACTCGCTCTGAGTCTCGATTTCCCTTCTGGAAATCCCTCCTCCTTGGTCTTTCCCTATTAGGTATTGTTCTGACCACAGTACCCCACCAGCTTCGCTCCACAAATTACTCGCAGCCTCCTATACCTCAAAAACTGAAGGATTTAGCCACTTAGTTTTGCACAATCCCAGCATTGGCAAATCAGCTTCCCTAGCCAAATGCATCAGCCCTCCTGGCCTCTGTGTGTGCCTGATTTTACCTCCCTTAGCCTCTGCATTTCCTCTCTCTAGCCCAAAACGATGACACAATCTCTTTGCATCACTCCTTCATCTGTCACACAAGACAACTGAATATGTTGTTACTACTCTGCTAGTTGATTCCTTCAGTTATCTTGTGATCTGCACGCACGCTCTGATACCATATTGGAATTTCTAAGTTTAAACCATTAGAAATTCTTCATGTACTATCTGGTTTATTTCTTCCTACTTGTTTAATTATTTAACATGTAAATACTAAAAATAAAAAAAAAGTATAGTATCAACATCTACAGATCATCAACTGAAAGAAAAAATGCACACAACTGACACCATTATTTTTGGACCAATGTCCCCAGAAAAACCCAATGCGGGAAAACCGATGCAGCTATTCAGAGGGTTTTATTATTATGCAGTTTTCAGAATACAACTAGGGTGCCAGAAATGGCTCACCCAACATAGAATTCCCTCGACAATAGTACCTCTCCTCAGAGACAGATATTACGGCTGATTAATCACCAGCTAAATAGTCCCACAACAAAAGTTGCAATTCCCACTGCTCTGCGCCACTCTGATAGGGACTGCATCACCCTACCCGACTCACTATCACCTAGTCTATACCACGAAATCCTTCCAGCGCTACCTCTTGACCGGGTCAGCTCTGCTAGCCTCAGTGTCAGCTTCTATAGCTTCTGCGTCAGCCCCTATACCATCTCCGTCTCACACAATGGCCTCTCTTGGCTCTGCGCAACTCCTGGCTGCCTCTACGTAACACCCAACTGCCTCTGCGTCAACCTCTCTGGGCTCTGCGTTGTCTCTCTGGTACCAACTTTGCCTCTCTACTATGTATTCACTGCCCCTTGCTGTTGATCACTGCTTATATCTCTCTTAGCAAACCTCGCTCTAGAGAATAGAATGCCTGATCACTCTAGTGTATTCTCCAACTGACCCTCAAGCCTCCTATTATACTTTTCTCGTTGGTCCATCAACGACCGAGATTAAATATCTAATCAATGACTAAGATTAGATTTGGCTTGATCCATGACTTTTGGAACCTTCTAACCTAGTTTTATATTAATAACCATTAATATTTTATTTTTCCTAAGTTTAGACTTAGAAACTCCATTAAAAATATTAATTATTTTAATATCTCGCAAACCTGTTCGAATCTTCCCATACCATTTATGGGTCTTGGAGATATCACATGCTTTAGTCTCTCCACCAATTTTCATGGATAGAGCACATCCGATGCTACCCCAAATCAACATATCGTCATAGTTTTGCTTACTTAACAAATCAAGAAGGTTGGTAGTGTGGCAAAGATTTTGAAAATTAGAACATATGTAAGTAAGATTTGGGAAATCCAAGAGAAAGTGCTTTTCATCTTTAACCCTCTTAGTATCACAAAGGTGTCAGACTCTTTCATCCCAAGGTGTTTTGGGAATTGAAGCTTGATTTCACTTTGAAGATCAAGAGAATTAGTTCTTATCTTGGCAATATTAATTTTCTTCTTAGCAATGGTCAAGTGAGAAAGATAATTCTAGTTATCAAGATTAGGGTCGATCACCTCCTTATAGTACCTTAGCTTCCTTTTTCCCTCTAATTCCTTGTCATTCCACAACTTACCCTTAAATTTGGAAGTAATAACATTTTTAATATTATCCTTATTCTCCAAGATGATATCCTCCTTTACCCCTCAATACATTATATCCAAGACAGTGCATCCTTATGCCAACCTCGCTTGAGTCAAAGGTGGGGGTTTTGGCTAGAGTTAGAACCAATTTTGGGGAACCTTTTGGCTTCCATTGTTTATAGCTTCTTCTTACACATAAGATACCTAATCATCACCATGATTTCAATGGGGGGAATGCTAACTTCGATTAAGAGGACATGATAGGGAGTATTTCCTTTAATCTTTAGGTTGTAGGTTAAAAAATTATTTTGGATAAGCTACATCTTCCCCTATGATTCTCTAGATATACTGCAACCCCAAACCTTAGATCCATATAAAATAATAATGGTGACGAGAGTCTTAAATAGGAACCTTTTTTTTACTCTATAGCCAAATATTTGTTGACTTACCGTTGTTTTCAAGCCCATAATAAGCTTTCCAACCCCCAATTATTCTTTTTCCTATGCTATCATTCCAGTTGAGCTGGTGATGAATGTTGATTCACAGATACTTGTATGAAGAAACTTTCTCCAATTAGTTATTATCATAAATGAAATTACTATAGTTGATCCTTTTGGATTTAATTATCATGATCTTAGTCTTGCTGGTATTAACAATCATACCCATCTTGGAGTAGTAATCTTGGAGGATTCTAAGTTGCTTGTCGAGATTGTCATGGCTACTAGCTAGAAGAACAATATCAGTGTAAAGGATGAGAGCAATGACGATACCGGTAAGCCTGGGCCCATCAAATCCAACAACTTCCAAATACTCTTCTAGCTTATGAATGTACATACCAAAAAGGGTAGAGGATAGGAAGCAACCTTGCTTAACTCCGATATTGCATTTAATTTATCTTGACCAACCCTCAGTTTTCCTAAGCTTAATAATAACATTCTCGTATAGCTTAGTGATAACAACCCTTAACTCGAGAAGAACCATTATATCTTCTAGCCTCTTCCATAGCTTAGCTTGAGGAGCTATGTCGAAAGATTTTATAAAGTCAACAAAATAACAAAAGAGATCACTTTTATTATTGCGACATTCCTCTACGATGATCCTAAGAGTTAAAATATGGTTTATAGTTGGGTGATGTCTCTTAAATCCATCCTTCACGACAACTTTGAGTTTTCTTCTATTTAAGGTTGTTCAGCACTCATTTGAGATCATTATGCTTTCTGGTCCCTGATGATGGGTGGAGTGTCCACCTGAAACATTAAATTGATTATAAATTCATTACACGAGATATTCCGAAAATTTTCCACACAATAATGAGAATCGTTGGAGAATCGATAACTTCAATAGATTGATTGCCATTATTACACTAGATATAACTATTCATAAATGACACTAATGAATAGTTACAACATGTCTCTAGAGGCTTGAACCCATGTAGAAAACTGCTTGAGCTAAGATCCTTTGACTTATATATTAATTATTTTTACACTAATAATAAATTAATTTAAAATAAAGTTGTTGTTATTATTATTATTATTATTCTTATTATTATGTCATTTTTAAATTTTAGCAACATGACTTGCATCATGAAGTAAGTGTTTTGATGCATGTCATGGATTTGTGCATATCAACATTTTCCAATCATTTAATTTATATGATTTCCATAACTATAACTTAGACCTGAAAAACTATATACTAAATTATATTTCACAATAATATTTTTAATCATGATTGCACTACAAGGTGTTTTTTATAACTTAATACTTAGGGAGATGTGTCATTTGTTCTCAAGTTTTTATAGTAAGAAACATTTTTATTAAGTAGAAAGATAGACTCATACAAAGTAGAAATTGATATTGAGCGGAGATTTTTTTAATGTTTGATGGTAATCAAACTTTCACTGTTTTAGACAGATTTAACTAATCTAAAAACTAAAAATTCTGAAGCTCACCATATAAGAAACTAAACATTTCAAAATTTGGGAGCGTGACTACTAGATATAATTACATTGAGCATATTTAGAGAGATGTCCTTCCATTTCTAGAAACAAGCCCCTTTATAGTAGTATACCCTGGTAAGCCCATAATAGTAACAAAGAAACTAGTACAAACAAACAAATGGAAAGATAAATTTGATGACTTGAGTTGAGTTTGTAGGAGCATCCTCTAGGATGTCTATATGGTTATCCTTGGACCTTGCACAAGCCCCCATGATTAGAACCCTCCTTGTTTTTCTTTTCCAACCACTTGCAGAGAGCCAACATAAGCCATCATTGTTTGTCCATTATGTTTAGACAAACCCTTAGATCCATATCCTCAACAACCTGATCTACGAAAGCATGAGCAAACAACATTTTGGTGTGCCAATGCACTTCAATTGTGTGGTAATAATTCATATCATGGGTGCAATTGGTTACCATGTTAGGGAGAAATCTAATAGATTCAACCATAATCCCCTTATCATCAATCAAAATCCTTTTACTTCCAAAAGGTTTAGTGATTTCTAAGTCACAGGGGATGTTACACAGTGGAAAGCTTGTATTACCTTTTTCACTGTAGACTCCATGTGGATGCAATGGATAGGAGGACATCATCTACAGCCCAAGTGAGGCACCATGAAAACCAAATGTATCTTGTGATTGATGAGAAGAACACGAAGAAAGGGAAAAGTGTCAGTATGATAGAGATGTGGCCATGCTTGTAAAGGT
Source organism: Pinus taeda (assembly GCA_000404065.3). Lineage (NCBI taxonomy): Eukaryota > Viridiplantae > Streptophyta > Pinopsida > Pinales > Pinaceae > Pinus > Pinus taeda. The sequence continues at coordinate 75,487 of APFE031362598.1, forward strand.
TAACAAGGTTGAATGAAAAACCAATTTCACTCTCCACAACCAAGACAACCAAACAAACTACATGCTCTGCTCATTTCTTTGCACTATTTCCCTAGGAGCCTTGCTAATCACCAAATGATTAGGGCACCACTACAACAAAGGAAACAAAGTACTTTGTGCTAATGTTACCATAAATATCCCTTGTACTTACATGTTGAGAACTAGGCAATGCATGGAACATAGCCTTTCTTTTCTAGTTTCCATCACCATGCTCTGCCCCTTATCCATTCAATCCCAAATCCACCTGATTTGGGAGGTATTCATTCCATGCATTTGGAAATTTAAAAAGAAATAATAAAAAAAATGTAATGTTGACCTTAAATAAAATATATTAATATCCATTTTAGATCAAATATTCCAATATCAAGTTTGCATGATACACACACATACATAAGTTCATATATATAATTGAAAGTCAGTTGTGTCTAATTTAAGTGGTTTTGGGATGGAGTGTTATTCTTCCTACCCAAATTAATATTTTAAAGCTACAAATATTATAACATGAAATACAATATAAATATAAATATGATAAACGTAATTAAAAATTTGAAATAATGAAATGAATACCAGTATAGTGAAAGTAAACATTGTTATAATGAGAACAATTTTTCATGATCTTCATACTGAAACTAAGCATTGGTCAATTCCCAAAGCACCGTTTCATGATATTAAGAAGGTTGAAAATATTTTTTTTCTTAAATTATGTAGCATATATTCAAATTTGATTTCAATTTCAAAATATTTGTCACACTATCAACTTTCCTAACCTTTTAACTTAACAAAACTATGGTGATTTTGAAACACTTTTGTTAATATTTTTGAAGCATAAAAATAAAATTTTAAAAAATTCCAAAAAAATATTTTACCTTTTTAAAATTTGATAAATCAATTTCATTATTAATGAATGCTATTCATCTCTTTGTACTCAAAATAAAAATTAAGTTATCTATAAATATTTTAATAATAATAATAATAATATTTTCACATAAATAAAATAATTATATAAAAATGTTAATAAATTATAAGTTTGAATTATATTTGATTAAATAAATTATTGAGATTAAGTGACGAAGGATCAAGCTTTCTTGAAATGCATATGTAATAAGTCATAATTAGTTGAATTAAATTTGATGGAATAAAAGTGAAAAGGTAGTAAGGAAAATTAGATTTAAACTTTTTTTAGTGCTTTAGGGAAAAATATTCGCTAATTTAGTTAAAAATTTACTTATTTTTTACATATATGATTAGATAAATAATATTGGCCAAAAATTATCAATTTTAATAATAAATTTCATTTTTTTATTATTATTGAATTTCACCTATATTTTATAGATATAAATTTTTAAACCAAAATAATCACTTACAATATTAAATGTAAAAAAATATTTAAATCCTTAAAAAAATAAGTTAACTCTCTCTTAACTCTGTCATATTCAACGCTTAACCTCAACTTTCTATGAACGGTCCAAATTCAAAAGTTCACCTACGTCAATAATTGAGATTATTGGGAGGTTCAAATAGGTCAACAGTCATGTCAATAAAAGGATCCATTTTGTCATCTTCTTAAGGTATTTAAAATATTACTTTATAATTAAAAAATATATAAATAAAAGATTGGTAATAAAGATAAATTTAATATAAGATTAATACCCATTCACTTTAATCATAAAATTCAATTATTATTAAACTAACCATTAAAACTAAAAAAATTATATTATATTATTTATAAATATAATATTTTTAACCGTAGCTATTGTTATCATCCACCCTTGTCCAAGATATTTAATATTATCAATATTAGTCTCATCCATCCTTGTCATATTAAAGTCAAACACGTAATAGTTGATTTATTTATGAAGGAATATAAGTGGAAGGGGTGGTAATGAAGGTTGGACTTAAGTCTATTTTGTGGTTGGCCGTCATTGAATTATATCCCTTCACTGCTCCATCACATCTTTCCATATTCACACGCTCAAATGGTTCTTCATCTTTGCACGAGTGGTTGAATGTGATGTTATATGCTTTCTCACACATAAACTTTAGCTTTCCAGTGTTAAAATATTCCTCAATGATTTTATAGGCAAAGTCCTTGGTTCTATAATGATATTTTGGTTACCAAAAATACTCTACTTTTACATGTAACTAAGTGATGTTGAGTTTGATTCAAAGGTCCTGATGTTGAGTTTGATTCATGCCTTTGTGGGGGTGAGATGGGTATTTGATTAATGGTTAAATATTAATTTAAGTAATAAATAAATGGTCACTCATAAGTTGAGATATATATATATATATTATTATTATGTTTTGTTAATGGAAGATCATTTAAAAAATTATGTTTGTAAAGATTATGGGAAAAATAATAAAACATCATTCTTAAAAATTTTTTTTTTAGAAAATAGAGGGTTTTTAGAATGATAGAGTATAATAATTGATAACTAAAAGTAGTATTTGAATGGATAAAGTCTAGGAATTCCAGGTTAACAATAGAAATATTGGAGAAATGAAAAACCCATCAAATAGATAACCATGAAACATCAAAAAGACTAAGAAGAAGTGGAAATATCCACCTCAATGGGCTTGATGTCCCTAGAGCTGCAACCGCTTGCACCTACAACAAGAGCAAGATTGGCTTCAAGCTTCATGATGCATTCATCTATTTGTTTTGGTTGAAGCACCACATCATCCAACACAAACATAATTTCTTCCTTTGCATCGTTCCTGTCCATAAGAACATGACCCAATAGTACCTTTATCCTCTAAAATAAGATTTGTGCTGCCACGGGTGTAGTCCATGTCAAACACCTAGTCTCTCATCTTCACAATCACCTCATAGTTCGACAGACAATGCCTATCCACATCAATACCTTCTTCCATCTATTGAAGTCCCTTTTGAACCTCTAGAGGCACATGTTCCCTATACATTTTAGCAGAAGTCTCCACTCCCAAGCGTGCCTTAGAGCCACCCTGAATCCCATGAGCTCCATGACCTCTCCTACTATGAGCTTGTTGTCTAACCATCTTTGCAAACTAGGGGAGATTGATCAATATCAAATTCAACAAGGGGGGCCACAAACTTGGAAATAAAATTGAGTCTAGGGAATGCATGCAGAGAACCCACAACCATTGATAATGTCCATAAAAAGTAGAGAAACGTAGGAGCTCAAGCAAATAAGGTTGAGGAAAAAGTAGCAAGATCCACATTGTAGGCAACATACATAATTCCAATAGGAGGTCATGATTATGGTAATGAATGCCATTACTCTATTCCACTCTAGTGATGTTGGAAAAATGGTGAGATCACCATTATACAGCTGAGAGCTCATGCGAGTAGTGAATAGCTCATATGGATGATTGATGAGCCATAAATATCACCTAAGCTACAATCATGTACCCCATTTAAATCACCACATATCCATGTAAGGTCTGATTACAATGGAATATTGACCTCACTTATTGGGTGAGGTGATGGTGCCCTCGACAACTATAGGTTGACGCACATCCCTTCTTAGCCCATATAGGGGTAGTTTAATTGGATATTAAATTGATATAAAAAGTCATTTTTTTATAAGATAAAAACCTTACAACCAATTATTTATAATTCATTATATATATATATATTATATATATATATATATATATATTATATATATATATATATATATATATATATATATATATAATACTTTTATTTACATAAATTTAATTTTAAATTAATATATTATTTATATATTAACCTAGATCCATCTTAACCCAAGATCTATTAAGTGCTAAGAGGGAGCAATTTTCTAGAGGTACAAACCTCTTTTTGAGTGCAAACAAATTGCTGAAAGGTTTTCACCTTGAGAAATTTGATCCCTCTTGTTGCTTGATAGATCCACGGTTAAGATTGATCTAGCTTAGTTTCAGTTGTGCATGGTAAAAAAAATTGTTGAACATATGATTAATCAAATAATTTTCAATATATGAAGTATATCTAAGATTAATCTGATCATTTTAATACAATTCCAATGTGCATGAGATGTAGAAGAGAAGGATGCATTTCCTTATCAAAAATCCAATGTTTGAGAACATAGAGTGTTACTAACTTGAATGATAAGAAATGATGAATAAAAATTTTGAATACGAAATGATAGTGTTACAATTTTAGAAGAGTACGAATGACCTGTTATAGAGTTTTGTGAACCCAACGTTTCGGACTACCAAGTGAGTCCATCATCAGGAGATGCGTCAATAGATATTCCCCAAATCTTAATGATGTATTCCCCAAATCTTAATTAAAGAAAATAAATAAGAAATAGGTCGACTCTTATCCTACTAGATTTTTTTTTAATTTATATATAATATATATATATATATATATATATATATATATATATATATATAGATAAAGATAAAGTTAACAGATAATTAATTATATTTATTTATTAATAAGTTTAATGGGATAAACTTAATTAATTAATTTAAATTATTTATTCTTTATTAATATGTTTATCAATTTATGAATTTGATTATATAAAGGGATAAATTAATTAATTAATTTTGCTATTTGTTGATTTAATTATTACGTTTGATACTTTTATGTGAAACTTTTTTTTGATTGGATAATTCATTAATTTGTTTTAACTAATTAACTAATTTGTTTGCTTGATTAATTAATATAATAGATTAATTGATTAATGATATTATTAATTATTTGTTAACCTATCTATTAACTTAATTTCATGTGTTTGTTTCTTTGTTTAATTATTTTATTATTTTTTGATTTGTTTTATTTGATTAATTAATTAATTTAATTAATTAACTTTCTAATTAATTAATTAATCCTAGTAGATTTGGTGAGTTATTTGCTATAATGTTATCTATAATTTCTAGAGTTAATTTCTAATTGTCTAGATTTGAGTAATTAGAACTATATGCATTTTATTAGTTATTTTTTAATGTTATCAAATGATTATATGTGAAGTAATCAATTACTAATTTATGTTTATGTTTGTTAATTGTTCTATTTTTTAAGGAGGATGTTATATAATTGATGTTTTTGTTAATTATCAAATTGGTTTTTCTTTTTTCTTTTTTTTTTTCTTTTTTTAAGGGAGGAGGGAATAGGTTATTTAAGGGATAAGAATTAATTACTGATTTTTTAAGATTTCAAGTAAAGGTTTCCAGGTGTTGCTTAGTTTTAATCCATTGTCTCGGTTCAGGTTGTTCTTCCTTTTTTCTATTTCAATGGCTTCTTTGATTTTCCTTTTAAGATAGTGGTCTTCTTTTCTAACCAGTTTAACTTCTTCCATGCAGATGTAATGAGAAGAAGAGTGAACATGTTTTGCTAAGGCCGATATAGAGGTCCTTTCCCTTTTTAAGTCGGCAGTGTGTTCTTTAATTCTAATATTAAGAGACCTACCTGTTTCACCTATGTATTCCTTACCGCATGAGCAAGGAATCACATAAACACCTTTTTGAAGTTTAGGGTTTATGGGATCCTTGACTGAGTTGAATAATTGTCTGATGGTGTTAGCAGGGGTAAATACTACATTAATGTTATGTTTATTAAGAATTTTAGTGATTTTATCGGTGGTGCCTTTTAGTGTTACAATGTTGAATGATGGAAAATGTAAATAATAAGAATGTAATCAATTACAAGTAGTTTACATTGTGATCAATCTCAATCTCTCTTCTTCTACTTTTCTTATAGTCACACCTGCTACTTTTACTATTTTTCATATTGATCATATGAAAAAGGAGGATAACATTATATACCATTCTAATATTTAACTCGAGATATTGCAGTAAACATCATACCCTATCTTTCTTGCTTCCCAAGAACAATAGTAGTTTTATCCAATGATAATCCTTTTGCTTGATGGATTGTTAGGCCCCAAGAAAGTTTCAAAGAAACCCATTTTGTATTACCTCTTTCAATAGGTGTAATAGGAACTATTTGGGGAGATGATTCATCCCATGGTTGTAATGGTTCCTTCCACCACTTAGACTAAAACAACTCAATGGAAGGTGTTACTTTCATTTAACTCTACCTCTATTGTCTCATTATGGAAATGGGATCATAAAATTCCCACTTCTACCAATCTTATGAAATTAACTTTGGGATACATCATTATGCTTAGTTGGTTGAGTGCCTTTTGACATCACCCAACTAGTCGACCTAACATTACTAGTTGACCTAACACAAGAAATTGCCTTAACTCAACTAGACATGATCAATTGAAACTACCTAACCATTTGACTTAGAACAACTAGACAAGGTTAGTCGAATGCCCCAACTAGTCAAATTAACATGACTAGACAAGATTAATTAAAATGACCCAACTAGTCAACTTAACACGACTAGAGAAGATTAGTCAAAATGACCCAACCAGTCAACTTACCATGACTAGAAAAGATCAGTCAAAATGACTCAACTAGTTGACTTACCTTGAATAGACAATATCATAATATGGGTTGACAAAGACTTAATGCTGCAAGCTAATCGAAACCTTCATTTAGGCTAACAATCAGTAAGATTAACACTGATAATTGATCAATAGTCTCTCGCCAAAACATTGACTTGAATTTCTCGTCAACTATATCTCTATTGATGAGATCCGACTAATATACCACATGGTGTATCATATTCAGTCCCTACTCAGAAAGCACATGACCAAAGTCTCAAACATGCCAAGAACCTCAATATCCATAACATACCAGCCGATGGAATTCACACATTATAACATCTTAGTTTACTACATTCCATAGTCATGCGAGAACATATGAACAACTATGTGCTTCATCAACATATTAGATTAACACAAAGGCCTTCAGGCCCCTTATAACCATGATATATATATAGATATATATACACACACACACACACACATATATATAGATAGATATATATATCATCATAGACAAATAAGACTCATCATAGTTAGACAAGAATAACATATTCCTCCATTTTCAGTGTTAGCACATGTATGTATCACATAACAACAATGTTCATGTTTTAAATGCATCAAATATACAAGTAAGAAACTTATCTTATTATCTTCAAATAACTAGTAACTAAGAGTGGGACTTCAACTCTCCACCCAACCATAGGCCAATTTCATTGCAATCTTTCTTGTAGTCAACCACAACTGAGTCAGATTTAGAGTATGAGAAGGTAATTGCTAAGGAGTTCTCTCACCAATAGCCAATCAACCAAGTAAAAGTTAGTGTTTGTTTCTCAAGTGATCTCTCAATAGCTCCTAACTGTAACACCACATGAACTCTTGAATCAGTGAAAAAACAACCAAGGGTTCAACCAATGCACAAAGAGTCTTAGCTCATTTTTGGAGAAGGATCATAAGTGCAATGGGAGGTTTATCATCTAGATTAAATACTGTAGGAATCAAGAGCCCACTGTACAGGTAATTTATTAGCCTGTTTAGTAAGCACATAAGTGGTTTATCAACCCCAAGGCAAGAACTTGGTGGTTCATCAGCTCCTTTCAGCAAGCACCTAGGTGTCTAAGCCTAACAATAGTTTATCAACCCAACAAGTTATGAGTGGTTTATTAGCCCCGTGGAAAGCCACTGCATAGGTGGTTTATTGACGAGCAAGCCATTTTGGGTTTATCAATTCATAAATCACCTGAGTATCATAATTCCACCAAAATCTCTCTGGAAAAATGACACAAGACATACACCTAGATTTTAGTAAAACAACACAAAGACACAACACAGGCCTTAGTGTTATAGACATTTTTGGGCACTGCAACCCCAATCATACATGTCCATAAACCAAGGGCTTCTAAGTCCCTAAAAGTGTTGCTTCACACCCTAAAAGAACAAGGTCATCTGATTACATCATCACCCAGAAGTTCTCCATGGAAAACTGCTCAGAACTGGCCAAAACTAGACCATACAGACTGCTCAGTGTAAAAAGTGCAATGCATACTAGAAAGCCCTTCTGTAGGGTACGATGGGCGAGAGTAGACAAATGGCAGAGACAATTTGCAAGGTGGATGATCATGGAATCTTCCATAAAATTCTCCTGTGACACTTGCCTCTCTGAATTCACCTAGGGATGAGTAAGAGATCATCAATCTCCAAGTGGAATCAAGAACTATCAGAGAGAGAACACTAATCAAAATCCCAGAAGCTGACACACCCCCCTACAATCATCTAGGATCCCTCATCACAGAGATCCAGAGACTGGAATCTTGTATCTTGTAAGGAAGTGTTGTTGGTTTCTTGGTGCAACATCATAGTGTTAGGTGATCTGAGCTTTTCATGAGGTGAAGAAGGGCTTTCATGCTGAGAGGATGACGCTGGGTCAGAACAATGGATTGTAATCCTCTTTGCTATTCTTGATATTAATAAAGCTATTCAAGTTTTCCTCCACATTCTTGTATGTTTGATGATATATGCATTTGTGTGGTCAATATATATCTGGTCCTGTATTGTTTATGATTGTAGATCTTTGTTCTTTGATAGTATTATGCTGCTTTGATTCCACAGATGCTCTTTGAAGCTGGGTAGATGAAGGAGAAGCGGCAAAGATCTGTCAGAAGGGAGGGGAACCAAGCAAGGAATCAAGTGCAATATTGAGGTTGGTGTCCTTTGTTCCCCTCTTATCTACTTCTCACAAAGGAAAGTGAAAGTAGTTTTAGTTTGTTTGTTTCTAAGATAGCTACGAGTCTTAGTGGGACTAGCAGCTCCGAGTGGACACTAGATTTCTCGATAACAAAATTGTGACTCCGTTGCGGAGCGAATAGCTTGTTTGCTTGTCTATATTTGTTTGTTTTATAAACTTACAGACGGAGCCTGAAGTCAAGCCAGCTAGCCTTCAAACTGCATTTGCTATGCAAGTGCAAAGTAGATCAATGCTGCTTCAGTCTATCTCTGGGTTTTGTTTATAAGCTGAACAATCGATTTGCAAACATTCTAATTGCCCTGGTGGTGGCTCTAGTAACCTCATTAGATCAACCCCTGTGATTTATATTTACTGAACATCACTTGCTCAGCCTAAATCCCTAAACTGAGCTGCAAACTGTGACCAAAAACCAAGTTGAAGTCTCGTCCCTAGACCATTGCACCTTCTCTTCTTGGGAATCTGGATGAATCACACTTCCCGTGTGCAGTAGGTGCACCGCATCGCACTTTCCCTATGTTACAGGTGCGTTGATCAGACAAGACCTCTTCTTCTTCCATATTTTTGGTTTTTGATTCACTCTGTCACGCAGAATGAGTCGATCTTGCAGACAAGACAGACCTTCCTAGAATCTAATGAAGACCTAATGACAAACAAACCAACCAGACACTATCTTTTTCTAAATGTGCTTTATAAATAATGGCAAACAAATGTGTTTAAGGGCCTACCTCATGTCCAACCCAAGTTCGGAGATGCCTTCTCTCCTTTGATCCAAGTAAGTTCCTTTGTCGCAAACCTACAAGCACAAACAAGGAAAACGATTAAATAGCACCTGAATATCCAATATTATAAAACATATTTAACATGAAAGTTAAGGAGTCCATGAAACAAATAACATGAGATACTTGTTGAGAAAAATGAGCTTGATTGTATTAATTCAAAAGGAGAAGAACTTTACAACCTTTGCCTTGACGCTGTACAAGCTCCTCCCAGGGTCCAACAAGAAGTCTCCTCTACTTTGACAAGCTTCACTCACTCCCCAATGAAGCCAAAAAGGTATGTGATCTCTCCTCTTAAGCTCAAATAGGAAGCCTTGATTTCACTAGCATTTACCCTCAAAATTTCAGCTTCTAACCTCCCTGGCCACTGACCCAATGCCTCAATTTATAGTGCAATGGAGATCAGTTACCAGCTCCTCCTTCAAAGGGATAGAGTCCTCCTTCAAAGGGATAGCTCCTCTCAACAAGGGATTAGTTCCTCCTATGATGGGATGCATGAACCACTTGGAGCGAACAATCCACGTAACAAATGCTTCTAGAAAACTCTAGAATTAACCCAAGATGAGTTTTTTAAGATAAAGATTGCGCCTTTTGACTTTTACAGGGGTACGCACCCTCCCCTTTACATACAGAGCATATAAGTACGCAGATAACTTGAACAAAAGGTGC